>JAPKLY010003804.1:0-17081 GCA_026898435.1 Prunella vulgaris
TTCTAATGTGAACATTGCAGGTGGGGGTTGGTTGAATATACTTGCAACAGGATTAGACAAATCCTTTGCACTCTCATCAATCTCTCTGGATGTATCTTCTATGATTTGCTCATCAGCTTGAGCTTCTTGAGTAGGTGGAACTTGAACACTGACAATTTAAGCTTGAGCAACACCCATTAGTGCATCATCATCATTGCCTTTATCATTATCATCATCAGGCTTATCCTTAGGCTTTTTACAAGGTGATGCAACCTTTTCTGCCTCCTTCTTTTTCTCTTTCTCAGAATCAGGTTGATCAAGAACCATCACCTCAGCATTCTCAGTTGTATCTGCAGCACTAGCTCCTGCAGATTCTAACAACATTGCACCTTCAGCCAAAGTAGTTAAGTCTTATGCTTCAACAACTTGTTGACTTCCTTCTCCAATTCTTTGTGGAATATCCTTTTCACTCTCTGAACTGACTACCTCATAATTATCTTCAGGAAATTCTGCATCTGGATAATTTTCAGATCCCATTGCAACTCTTAATGCTTTAGCTGCAGATTTTGTAATCTTCTGTCTCTCAGGAACTTCAGTAACTACTTGCTTTTCTTTTCCTTTATTCTTCCTTAGTTTCTCTGTAAGAAAATCGTCAAAGATGTGAGGCCTTAAAAGTTGATTTACATCAGTGTAGTTTGTCCAGTCAACAACCCACTGGAACAACACTTTCTCTTCAGCTGCCAACTTCTCAAGTTCTTCCCTTACAATCTTCCAATCTTTGAATTTTTGTCTTTCTTCTTCAAATCCATCAACTCTTTCAATTGGAACAATAGAGAGTTGTTCAGTTTGTACTTCAGGAACTTCAGTAGCTTGAACTTCTTCATCAGGTTGTACATTTCTCCAGTCTACAGCTGTAGACTTGTCAGCTTCTTCTTCTGTAACTTTCTTTGAATGATATTTCTTTGCTCTTCTTTCTCTATCAACTTCATATTCAGATTCACTAACTTCATCAACTAGAAGTAGTTTCCTTCTGGCATCTTTCTTCTTCCTCTAATAGTGTTTCACGAGACTTACCACTGTAATTTTCTTCCCATCAGTCTTGTTGTTCTTCCTCTTCTTTGATTTTGGAGCCATAGGAGCATCCACAGCTCCTCTATTGAAGTTAGCTTTCCCAATAATACGATGAACAAGAATAGGTTGACCACTATGACCATTGAACAAGGAAAAATCTAACTCTTGCAAAACATAATTCAAAAACAATCCAAAACCTTTGTTTTTGCCAGCTTTCACAATATCATTTCCAATATTTCTAAGCAGCAATTCTCCAATATCAATCGTAACTTCCTTATTTGGGTTATCATCAGATCCCACATAAGGATAGTACTAGTATCATGAGCTCCAGTTCTACATAAAAGATATTTTTCTATAGCTTCATTAACGTACTCAACTGCAAGGTCGTTCTTCTTGAATGTCCTCTTCCAATTCTCTGGAAACAGCTTCTTTGCAGTGAACTTCCTCCAATATCTTTTGTCTTCATCGGAGAAGTTGAGATTGTCATGTGAATCTCCTCCATTCCTCAAGTGTAAAGCTCTACAAATATCTTTAGCTGTGATATTCACACTTCTTCCTTGCATTTTCACTGAAAGTGTCTTTCTGTACACATTTGGATCAACATTCTTGTAAAATTCATGAACTATCTTATCATCATACGCTTTGGGAATATGAGTAAGACAATAATGAATTGCTTGGTTTGTTATATGTCTAACCACGCTTTCCATTGCATCTGTAGGATGTTTCTTTTGAATCTCTTCAAAATCGAACAGGGCACCAAAAATTACTTTCATTGCCGTAATGATTGGTTTCAGGAGGTGAGGAATAGGGAGTGTTTAAGGTTCGAATGTGTAAAGTAGGATAGAAAAAGGATGAAGAGTCCTTTAAATACCTTTCCTTACAAACATTTAAGACAGTGAGGGTAAATCTGTCTTTTTGACTTAAAATTTATGAGTTTTTAAATTTCAAACCAAAACTTATAATTATGCCTGTCCAAAATATAACTCACATAAGAATTTAAATCCATTTAAAATGTTACACAAATTCAAACATTTTATTAATTAAAATGATGAATAAATCCAAAATGTCTGTCACTAAGATACTGAAGTTTCTGAATTTGTAGTGCTCCATTTAATTTTCAGAATTGTACAAAGAACTGTAAATTCTCTAAGTTTGTAGTTGCCATGTTTAGAATATAGAAGTCTATATTTGTAAGGAATTCGCAGTTCAGTGCCAAGTCTACAGCTGTAGAGTTAATAACTCTGCAGTTGAATGACTTTGCAGCTGCATATTTCCTTTTCAATGAGTTTTCAATTTTCTAAGTTTGTCTTTGCAATTTAGTGATTTTCACAGAGTCTTTTCACAATTCTAACATTCTTAAATTACCTCTCAAGATTGAAAATCTTGATTCACACAAAGGTTTAGTAAAAATATCAGCAAGATTCAAATCAGTATGAATCTTTGTCAATTTAACATCCTTTCTTTCAACATGATCTCTTATGAAATGATGCCTTACATCTATGTATTTTGATCTATAGTGTAATACTGGATTCTGTGTAATAGCAATAGCACTTGTATTGTCACAGAATATAGTAGTTTCTCTTGCATCAATTCCATAGTCTTGTAATTGATATTACATCCATAAGATATGTGCACAATAGCTTCCAGCAGCAATGTACTTGTTTGCCTAAAATGTGTAACACGCAAGTGCACGAGATCGTAGTAGGAGTAGCAAGGTAACCAAGTTTAATATCGAACACAGGGGGATGGGAGATTGCAAAGAATGATTGTTGTATCAAATTCGAAACTCAATAAAGCAATAAAAGGGAAATGGTTTCTTATCTACTAAGATTGTCAAGAATAGTAAACTACCTATCACCTTTTTGCAAAAGTGAGCAAGTGGAGAGAATATGCAGTAGTGTACTATCCTATGTTTCATATGGTGTAGTATCACCTAATCATGCAATGATATATTGGATAATTAATTAGGCAAGGCCTCATTAAGGTGTAAAGGTTTCCCTACTAACACATTGAAGGTCTAATTGTAGTGCCTATTCACAAAGGGGCAATTCTCATTGTCCTAGGAATTTCATCAAACACCTAGCATGCATGGCCTAATAACTAGAAGATTAAGGAAAAGAGCTCAATTCTCATGTGTTGATACTTCCCTAATGGCCCAAACAATCAATTAAACATGTCAACTATTCATACATATCATCAATATAGAGAATTAATCATCCAACATTTCATAACAATCATAAGATCAACAATAGCACCATATTACTCCATTGGAATCATAAAACAATGCAAAAGAGTATTAGCCCATGGCTAATTTGGATAACAATTGAACAATTAAGTTAACTACAATCATCATAACAATGAAATTGAAGAGAAATTGCAAAGACTTACCTATTACAAGTGAATTGGTAAAGATACTCACTACCTTGAAAATCTACTAAATGATCCGCCTATGGAAAATACAATTCAATCGGTCAAAACATAGCCCTTGATGTGACGAGAGTGCAGGAACAAATGGATTAACGATCTGTACAGTAGATCAAAAGTAATTTAAGAAATAGTATGAAGAAATCTAATGAACCCAACTAGTAACTTCCCCTAACTTCTAAGAATCTAGAGAGTGAATGATGATGTGTAGAATGATCTAAAAAGTCTGAAGTATGAAGTATATATAGTACCCCTTAGGCTTGGACCATTATATCCCTCATTAAACGCGCGAAAGGGCGGAATTGCCCTAAAAAATGCTTAACCCGGACTCGATGCTCGGACGCGTGAAGGAGCTCGCTTGGACGTTGCTCTTGGGTAATGGTTGAGCAGCGGCGATTAGGGTGTACAACTCGATTTCACTCGAGCACGTGAAGGCAGTGGCTCGATCACCCTTAAGCCAGCGCTCGGTCGTAGTTCAAGTGCCGACGTCTGATTTTTGAGTTTTTCATATTTGATCCCACGGCTCGTCTAAGCTTCCTAGGGTTTTCAATTGAGTATAAGAAACATCTCCATGAGCTCGGATTTCATCATCTCCTTTCCAATAGTCGGGAATTCCTCATTTTTGCTCATTTTCACCTATAAAGCACACTTTCTTGCCAACAAATGGTCAATAGAAGAATTCATAGCATATTAGGGTCAAATATGAATATAATCTCAAAAAAACCATATAGAAATGAATGCTAAAAGATGCAATTATAACCCTAATCACACCGCCAAACTAGATTGTTGCACGTCCTCGAGCAACGAAGCGATAAGATAGGGGGATAATTGTATCAATGAAGCATCAAGCACAAGTCAAATGCCATGGAAGTATAACTCAATATCAAGCAAGTCTAAGAATGTAGTGTCATCTAATCAACCATCAACATCAAATCAATGAGCAAATAATCAAGTCAATGAGTCAAGATCCTCACAAGGATGTGTATATCTCAACTCTGAACTGTATGTGGCTCTCTCAATCATCACACAATGATACATATACTACCATAAGCTTGGCTTGAGTCTCAAATTTTTCACCACTTAAGTGAAAAATCATTCACACATCATCGAGGACTTTATCAAGGTTGTAGTGTTGGCTCTTTGGTAGGGAAGGAAAATATGGATAAAGTGACTAAGTATGATTAGCAAAGCATAGAAGGAATCATGTAAGCTCATCACAATCTTCAAGCAACTAGCAAGAAAATCTTCATGCATTTTTCAATCAACACTATTTCAATCATTTTCAACTACCCTTTTTGACAAGTTGTGATCATACTCACAACACTTAAATCAACCTTTTTATAGCTTTTCTCTAGCACTTGCACCTTTCTTTTTCATCAATCCATGCATCAAACATTTCTTGTATATCTTTCAACTTAGGCCACCAAGTTCTTCATCATATCACCGATCTTTCTTCCTTCTTTTCACTCTACTAATCATAGGGACAAGAGAGTTCCAAAAAGGAAGGGCTTAATGTGTGGTTAGCCAAAGGAAAGGTTTATAGGCACAAAAATGGTAAGCAATGGATCATAATCTCAATGGTAGGCTCATATGGGCAAAGTGGATCAATATAAATCAAAGAAATGCCTCAAATTATATCATGCAAACTCATTATCTAGTGTAGTCTTGAACAAGACCCAAGCCAAGTTCTTGAGTAAAATGCATAAGTGTGGAACTTACATCAAAGAAAATATCATCCGTTCAAGATTGAAACGGGCATCAAAGGCTCAAAACTCACGGGATAAGGTGATCATGACTCATATCATATCAAACATGATCAACAACACCATAAACAAAGCATGAATCCAATGATAAAACCACTACATCAAACCTATATTATCAACATCATCCACACAATCATAAGCATATCTCATGCATCATAACTCACAACTGGCAACAAAAAGGTAAAAATCATCAAGCAAAAATAAGGCATCAAAATAAGCATATGATCACAAGACATAAGAAAACACTACAAATCATCAAAAACATAGTATTGCAATGAGATTTATGAAACGAACACACCCCCCCAAACTTTTTTGGACCAAGGGTCTAAATAGTTTGGCAAAGAGTGAAGAAAAGATCATGCAATGCTCTAAATCAAAGCAAACTACTCAATACATCATCATGAAATCCAAGATCATCATCAATCAATACATACCAAATCAAACAATCTAAGGCATGAGGAAAAAGAAGCAAGTGATCAGCATAAGTAAGAAGGAGTGTAGAAAATATACCTATGGAAGGAAGTAAAAAGTAGAAATGTAGAGCTTGATGTCCAAGAATTTTCCTCTCCTCTTCTCGTGTGTTTTGGAAGAGTGCGTGCGCAGGAATGTGGTATAAAATGTGTGTGTTTGTGTGTGGAATATAGTGTACAATGATGTAGGAAGAAAGTGTGGTTAAAACACAAAAAATGGTCAAGATACCTTACCTCAGGGTTACGCTCGATCAACCGTGGAGAGCCGCTCGGATGCCTTCACGCCGGTGCTCGGACGTGGACCACGCCTCCTAGTCGAGCGGCTTTTTTCACCGGAGTCGTGGCGAACCACGCGGTCACCCATAGGCCGGCGCTCGAGCACAAGCTCTGGACCGCTCGATCAGAGCCTTTTTTCCAAATTTCAAAATTTAATTTTCTACACCATTTCAAACAATTTTTAACCACCACAAACATCATCAATCATTATCAAATGGCCAATATGAAGAATGATCACACCCCCCAAACTTTTTCGGATTGTAAATCCTAAAAGTTTGAAAAAGAATGATGAAAATGGCATAAGCTAAGCAATTAAACACACATCCAAGTACTAGCAAGCACAACACTATCCAACACAACTCCTACCATCTCAATATAAACTCCCCCAAACTATTCTTGCTTCAAATCCCTATCAAACTAAATCAAACAAACAAGAAACAAAACTATCAAACTAACAAAGCAAACAAAACAAGCAACAATTTGTAAGGATGGGTTGCCTCCCATCTAGCGCTTGGATTTAACGTCCCCTAGCCGGACGACACCAATGTTAGCTAAATGGCCAAGGATATTTTTCATTCCTTCCATCCAACTCTAATCTCATAGCATTATTATCAAGGAAACAAGTAGGATTTCTACCCCAAACCCCAACTTTCCTATTCAATTTGAATTTTTAAGCATATGCATATTTCTCCTCTTTTCTTCTCATACCAATCCACCCCCATCTCCTACTATCAAAGATGTTCAAGAAAGTCCTTAACTCAACATTATAATCAAATCTATCAAGAGGCAAGACAAATTCACAATAAACATCATGATCAAATATAGCACAAGTAGAAGAGTCTAAGGGTAGAGAAATGCTCATTTCAATTGTAGGCTCCTCTTCCGCTTCATTTTGTTATTTCTCTTCTATGAAGCTCAAATCCATGATTGGACCTTCATCTTCCTCTTCTAGTTCTTCCTCATTTCCTCCTCTTGAATCATCTAAATTACCCCCATCTTCCTCCTCCAACTTTTCTTCACAAATCTCGTAGGCTTGTTTGGTCAATTGCTCCAATCGGAGCTCTAAGCTCTTGATTTGATCTCCTTGAGATTTGAACATTTCATCAAACTTCACATTGGTCTCCTCAAAGCGTCTTTCGTCCTCCCTTTGAATTTCTTCAAGTTGATTGAGGATGTAAACTAGAGTATCATTAATATGACTTAATTTGAGGAGCTTCTTCATGATTGAAAGGCATAGGAGAGGGTAAAGTGTAGGAATATGGATCTTCATAGGAGTAGGAATCTTGATATGTGTATGGATTAGGAGAATAAGAAACTTCTTGTGGAGGTAGTGGTTGGTATGGGTAAGGTTGATATGTATAGGAATTAGGAGGATATGTGTCTAGTGGGGAATACGAGCAATGGTTGTATTCACCCATCTCAATCGAGTTCACTTCTACAAAAAACAAGCAAGTATCAACACTCACCAAGAATAGTCAAAGACAAACAAAGAAACAAAATAAAGAAAAAAAAATATAAACAAACATCACAAGCTTGACAAAGAGACCGTTACCCCGGCAACGGCGCCAAAAACATGTTTGCCTAAAATGTGTAACATGCAAGTGCACGTGATCGTAGTAGGAGTAGCAAGGTAACCAATTTTAATATCGAACACAGGGAGATGGGAGATTGCAAGGAATGATTGTTATATCAAATTCGAAACTCAATAAAGCAATAAAAGGGGAATGATTTCTTATCTACTAAGCTTGTCAAGAATAGTAAACTACCTATCACCTTTTTGCAAAAGTGAGCAAGTGGAGAGAATATGCATTAGTGTACTATCCTATGTTTCATATGGTGTTGTATCACTTAATCATGCAATGATCTATTGAATAATAAATTAGGCAAGGCCTCATTAAGGTGCAAAGGTTTCCCTAATAACACATTAAAGTTCTAATTGTAGTGCCTATTCACAAAGGAGCAATTCTCATTGTTCTAGGAATTTCATCAAACACCTAGCATTCATGGCCTAATAACAAGAAGATTAAGAAAAAGAGCTCAATTCTCATGTGGTGCTACTATCCTAATGGCCCAAACAATCAATTAAACATGCCAAGTATTCATACATATCATCAATATAGAGAATTAATCATCCAACATTTCATAACAATTATAAGATAAAAAATAACACCATATTACTCCATAGGAATCATACACCAATGCAAAAGAGTATTAGCCCATGGCTAAATTGGATAAAAATTGAACAATTAAGCTAACTACAATCATCATAACAATGAAATTGAAGAGAAATTGCAAAGACTTACCTATTACAAGTGAATTGGTAAATATACTCACTACCTTGAAAAACTACTAAATTATCCGCCATTGGAAAATACAATTCAATCGGTCAAAATGTTGCCCTTGATGTGACGAGAGTGTAGGAACAAACGGATTAACGATCAGTACGGTATATTAAAAGTAATCAAAGAAATAGTATGAAGAAATCTAATGAACCTAACTAGTAACTTCCCCTAACTTCTAAGAATCTAGAGAGTGAATGATGATGTGTAGAATGATCTAACCAGTCTAAAGTATGAAGTATATATAGTACCCCTTAGGCTTGGACCATTATATCCCTCATTAAACGCGCGAAAGGATGGAGTTGCCCTATAAAATGCTCAACCCGGAGTTGGCGCTCGGACGCGTGAAGGAGCTCGCTCGGACGTGGTTCGTGGTTAATGGTCGAGCGGCGGTGGCTGGGCGGTCGAGCGGCGGCGATTAGGGTGTACAGCGCAATTTCACTCGAGCACGTGAAGGCAGTGGCTTGATCACCCTTAAACCGGTGCTCGGTCGTAGTTCAAGTGCCAACGTCCAATTTTTGACTTTTTCATATTCGATCCCACGGCTCGTATAAGTTTCCTAGGATCTTCAATTGAGTATACGAAACATCTTCATGAGCTCGGATTCCATCATCCCCTTTCCAATAGTCGGGAATTCCTCATTTTTGCTCGTTTTCACTTATGAAGCACACTTTCTTACCAACAATGGGTCAATAGCACAATTCATAGCATATTAGGGTCAAATATGAATATAATCTCAACAAAACCATATAAAAATGAATGCTAAAAGATGCAATTATGGCCCTAATCAGTACTCTGCCTCAGCTGTAGAAAGAGTAATAGAATTTTGCTTCTTACTGTGCCATGCTACCAATCTTTCAACTAGTAATTGGCAAATCCCACTAGTACTCTTCCTATCAATCTTGCAGCCTGCGAAATCTGAGTCAGTGTAGCCAATGAGTTCAATTCCTCCTTCTTTAGGATACCATAATCCTAGATTTTGTGTGGATTTGACATATTTGATGATCTTCTTTACAGCATTCAAGTGTGATTCCTTAAGATTAACTTGGAATCTAGCACATACACCTACTGCAAACATGATATCAGGTCTGCTAGCTATAAGGCTCTCAATGATCCAATTAATCTCCTATATTTTGTTACATCAACACTTTTGCCATTCTCATCTTTGTCAAGACTCACAGAAGGTGTCATAGGTATATTGGTAGGCCTAGAGCTGTCCATTCCAAATCTCTTGATAAGCTCTTGAGTATATTTAGCTTGATTGATGAACATTCCGTCTCTCATTTGCTTAACTTGTAATCCCAAAAAGAAATTCAGATTTCCCATCATGCTCATTTAAAATTTCTCAGTCATGAGCTTAGAGAACTTTTTGCATAAATATTCATTGGTTGAACCAAAGATTATATCATCAACATAGATTTGAACAAGCAATATGTCATTCCCATGTTGTAATCTGAATAAGGTCTTGTCAACCATACCCTTTTTGAATCCATTTTTGATCAAATGATAACATAGGGTATCATACCATGCTCTTGGTGCTTGCTTAAGTCCATAAAGGACTTTTCTAAGCTTATAAACCATGTCTTCAGCTATAGATTCCTCAAATTCCGGTGGTTGTTCTACATACACTTCCTCTGGTTATAAACCATTAAGAAATGCACTCTTTACATCCATTTGATAGACTGTAAAGTTCATATGTGCAGCATAGACTAGAAATATTCTTATAGCTTCTAATCTTGCAACTGGGGCAAATGATTCATCAAAATCTATGCCTTCAGATTGACAATAGCCTTGAGCAACTAGCCTTGCTTTATTTCTTGTTACAATTCCATCTTTATCAAGTTTATTCTTGAACACCCACCTACTTCCAATCACTTTGTGATTCCTAGGTCTTGGAACAAGTTCCCATACTTGATTTCTCTCAAAACCATTCAATTCTTCTTGCATTGCAATAATCCAATTGACATCTTGCAGTGCTTCATGAATATCTGTAGGTTCTGAAGATGAAAGAAATGTAGCAAACATTGCCTCATGGATCTGTTTTATGGTCTTTACAGCATCTGACAGGTTTCCAATTACATGTTCAGGGGGGTGATCTTTCAACCAAATAAAATCTGATTTAGGTTCTAGTCTTTGATCATTGTTCTCTACAGCTGTAGATTCACCTACTGCAGACTCATCAGGTCTTATTGTTGGTGTTTCTACTTCTGTTAGAACATTCTCATAGACTAGATTTTCATCATTCTCTAGGGGAGGTAACTCAACTACCACAGTGCCAAAGCCTTTGTTGATCAATTCTACAGGAGTTTTGATTTCAACATATTGCTACTGACTTGTGACTGTAGAGTTGTCCTCTTTAGAATCTTCAACAATTTCTTCAGGGGAGCTATGTTGTTCATAAAAAACAACATGATGTGACTCTTCTACAATCATTAACCTCTTGTTATACACTCTGAATGCTTTACTAACATTAGAATAACCTAAAAAGATATCTTCATGTGACTTTGAATCAAAAGTCTTGAGGTGTTCTTTCCCATTATTCAATATGTAGCATTTGCAACCAAATATGTGTAGATAAGAGATATTAGGAGTCCTTCCTTTCCATAACTCATAAGGAGTCTTCTTATGATCTTTCACTATTAAGCATCTATTTTGAGTATAGCATGCAATGCTTGTTGCTTCTGCCTAAAATCTATTAGGTAGATTTGCTTCAACAATCATTGTTTTGGCTGCCTCCTTGAGTGTTCTATTCTTTCTTTCTGCAACACCATTCTGCTGTGGGGTTCTAGCTGCAGTGTATTCATGCATTATGCCATATAGTGAACAATATTCTTCAATGACTTGATTTATGAATTCTGTTCCTCTATCTGATCCGATCTTCACAATCTTCAAGTTCTTTTCATTCTGAATCCTTCTCAATAATTCTGGTAACTTTTGTAGAGTTTCACTTTTCTTTCTTAGAAACAATGTCCAAGAAAACCTTGAGTAATCATCTACTACCACTAAAGTGTATTTCTTTCCACTAATGCTTACAGGTTCTATGGATCCAAAAAGATCCATATGCAGTAATTCGAGTATTCTTGATGTGCTTGAGTGTGTCTTGCTTTTGAAAGTCTTCTTGATTTGTTTCCCTTTAACACAGGCATCACATAGATGTTCCTCCCTGAACTTTGTGTTTGGTAGACCTCCTACAAGTTTGTTATTCACAAGTTCATTCATGGTTTTAAAGTTTATGTGATTCATCATTTTGTCCCATAACCAACTAACTTCATTGGAACTTTTAACAAGAAAGTAGGTAGTTTCAGTTGTAGAGTCCCACTCTACAATGTAAACATTCTCTTTTCTAGTTTCTGTCAGTTTTGTGGTTTGAGATTCAATATCTTTGACTATACAAGTGTCATGTGTAAAGTCTACAGTGTAGCATTTGTCACAGAATTGACTTACACTGAGCAAATTATGCTTTAATCCTTTTACCAAATAAACATCATTGATTTGAACATTTCCTTTGAGCAGACTTCCTGATCCTTTAGCCGTTCCACTGGCATTATCACCCAAAACAACCTTAGGACCTTTGTGATCTTTCACATTTTGTAACAAATTTCTATCTCCAGTCATATGTCTTGTACAACCACTGTCTATGTACCAAATCTCTCTTTTGGTGGTTGTAACATGTCCCTGGAAAATAAAATGAGTTATTTAGAAATCCAATACTTTGGATTTCCTCCAGTGTTACTCTTTGCAATCTAAGCCTTTTTGGAAGATGTAGAGTTGTTAATTCTACAATCCTTGCTTGATCCACCTCTTTGAATGTTTGAAGAGGGAGACATATCCGACATATTTCCATTCCAGAATCTATCAAAGTTAAGTCTTCTTTCAATACTCAATTTGTGAAAGCCTTCTTCTTTTGATTGTATAGTTTATTTATGCAGTTGGTTTCAAAAGCATGTTTTGCAACATGTTTGTAACATCTTCTTCAGTATCATTCATGATCTCCTTGACCTTCAGTTGTCTTCTAGTTGACAATTCTTTGAATGAATTCAAGAATTTCAAATCTTCTGGCTGTAGGGTTGAGTTTACAGCTTCTTCAGGGGTAGATTCTTTGATGAACTTCCTTTCGGGTTTAGGAATTGACTTTTGCAAATATTTCATCCAAGTGCAAGGATTATATCCTACGCCAGTCAAATCCTTTGTGTGTCTTTGCTCAGACAACATTTTCTGCAATTGTTTAGATGACTTTCCAAAACAATCTAGCTTCTTTTGATAATAAACATTGCTTTCTTCAAGATCAGCTATCATAAGTTCTTGAGTCTTGATACTTTCCTTCAGTTCAGCACAGTCTACAGCTCTACAACTTGTTCATTGAAGAGTTCTTCAGTCTCATTTTTCAGACAACTGTAACCTTCTTTGAGTTCTTGTAGAATTTGCAGTTGTCATCATCCTCTACTCTAGCTAACAAAGCTTTAACAAGTTCCATTCCAATGTGATTATCTCTTCTAAGATCTTCATTTTCTTCTTGTAGTCTTTGGATTGCACTAAGCATGTCACTGGAAGAATCTTTTTCTGTAATATAACTTGATGATGATGAGCATACCTCTTCATCTTTAGCCATAAGACAGATTAGGGCTTCTTCATCTGAATCTGTAGAGACAGAGTCTTCTAAATCTGCAGTTGACTTTTGAGAAGAAGAGGGACAGTCTTCCTGGTTTTTATCAAACTCTGAAAGTAGTGCTCTGATTCTCTCCTTGTCAAACTTTTTCTTTCTACCTTTTCTCATTCTCTTTTCTTCATCTGTATACTTCTCAGCTTTGGGGTATGGACAATCTTCGATGTAATGTCCAAGTTTTTTGCAGTTATAAGACAAGTAAATTGAGTTAGGTGCTGTAGATTTCACCGTACCATCCTCCTTTGGTGTGAGCTGCTTCTTCTTAGTCCATTTGCCAAACTTCTTGAGCTGCTTTATAAAAAGAGCCAAGTCTTCATCATCAGAACTTGTAGCTGCTAGGTTGTCAGCCACTAGAGCTTTAACTTTACTGTTGTCAGGTTCATTTCTTCTACTTATGTCAAATTTATAAGCCTTCAGGTCTAAGAAGAGTTCAAAGGTGGATATCTTAGATAAGTCATTTGATTCTCTCATAGCAATGACCTTCATGTCCCATTCAGAAGGTAAGCCTCTGAGAACCTTCATGTTCATTTCTCTTTGTGAGTAATCTTTACCAAGTGAGTCCAGCTCATTGAGAATCTCAATGAATCTTGGCTCAAACTTTTCAAGAGTTTCACCATATTTCATCTTGAAGTTCTCAAACTTTTGAACTGCTATCATGAGTTTGTTTTCCTTGATTTGTTCAGTTCCTTCACAAATCATTTCCAACTTTTCCCATATATCTTTTGCAGTTTTACAAAATCTCAATGAATCTTTGTAACAGCATGTTCCTGCTGATGTGAATCTGAGTGAAATTAGATGAAATTGGATGTGCATTTGGGGATTAGGGTTCCTCTAAAGGGTGTAAGATTTAATTTTGAAAAAATAAATTTTAATTTGATTAAAATATATTAAGATATAATAATATTTTAATTAAAAAGATAATTTGATAATTTTAATTTAATTTAATAATATTAATTAATTTTTTTAACAGTGCGATCGTCTTATGCATAGTGTAATCGCCCTAGTGCAAAGTGCAATCTCTTAAAAATAATATTGTACATTGGATCATGAATCCAACGGTATTTAGGAGGTTTACTGACGTCAGGAAAGGTGAAACCTTCCTAACCATAGAATAACCCTAAAGAGTATTGTAGCAACTTCAATTGTGGACAGAGATTTGTCTCTGTGGCATACTGTAGCACTATGTGGCCTCTTTTGAGGATTTATTTATACAATTATCATTATTTTTCTTATCTCGAAGTCCTCGCTCTATCTATTGATCCGACCTCTGATTCTTTTTTCCCCCAGATCGCAAAAGAGAGATGTGACACGATGGAGAAGAGTTTGGGCGATCTCCAAGAGGTGGTTATTACTCAGGGTGCCGCCATCTTGAAGCTAGAACAGAAACTGGAGACTTTCGTTACACCGACGGCACCTGTTGGGGAATTACCTACTGGGGGGACGAGTTTGGTTCAGCATCGGTTGGGAAACATCCCATGCTTCAGTCTGATCCCATCAGTACTGCTGCTGTTGGTGGGGAATACACTCCAGGATTTGCGCCACATACGTTCCGCCCCACTCATTCCATCAAGGTGCCCAAGAAGTGTTGGTCCCTTAAGTGATCAAGTTCTAGAGGGGGGGTGAATAGACCTTGAGTCTAAAATCAAATTTTCAAACTTTTAAAAAGAGGGGATCCTAGAACCTTACAGTAACCTCTAAAAGTTCAAAAATAATAAGTCTACAAGAGGTTTTATAAAAGGACCACAAAGGATACAGTTGTGGACTAGAGAAGTCTACAGCTGCAGAGTTGTAAAACTTGCAAATAAAGTAAAGCACTTGTAGACAAGAAATCAGAGGGATTCTCACACTTGAATTGTTTTGAGAATACTCTAATGCGCAGCGGAAAATAAGTGAGTGTTAATGAAAAATAATTTAAACAAATTTAACAGCAGAGTGACTTAGACAAGTCTACAGCTGTAGAGTCAGTTTCATTGTGAAAAACACAAAGTTTTTTTATGCACTAAATTTTAAAAGAATGATGAATGTAACAAGTAAGTAAATATGCAATACATAAATATAAATGACAGAAAGTAAATAAACAATATTTATAGTGGTTCAGTATCTATGAAAAAGACAGCCTACATCCACTGTTACACCACTTAGGTGCCAAATTCACTAAGAACAGATCACAAAGATCAATACAAGCAGTTCCCCCTTAGAACTAGGTTCACTCAGATTCCTATTCTAACAAGAGATTAACTTCCCATCCTTAACTGCGCCCTACGCCCGATTACATTAGCATATAGGCTACACGCACTTTTCCCTCTGTACACAAACACGTTCACACATTTTATTATTCCTTTGTAAGACATTATAAAAGTCGATCAGTTAGTTGCAAGGTTGATTGCAATAACAGTTTGTGTGTAAAAGAGAGTGTTATCTCTCAAGTTGTAAGATTGTAAGGGAGTAAGTAAGTGATTAAGAGAGCCCCTCAATTCCAAGTTGGATAGAGGAGAGTGGATGTAGGACAGTTGGTCCGAACCACTATAAATCTTGTGTGTTTTTCTTACTTTATTTAACTACTCTTACTTGCTGCACTAATTAAAAGGATTTAACTAAAAACGTTTCCGCACACTAAAATCACTGCGCACTCAGCTGATTGTATAGTCAGCTGATTTTCAAAACAAGAAGACTCAAAGTCTTCTTTAGGGACCAACAGCCTCAGCAGCAGCAACAGACCTCATCCTTTTCCTCGCAGCAGCTTTCAGTTCAGGGGGAAAATTATTCTTTCCTTAGCCAATTTGCTTTCCTCCTTCCCCCTTTTAGGCATCATCGTCATTCAGTTTGCCAACTATCTCCTCTACTGACTGCGCAAGGATCCCAAATTCTTTGGTCATATCGTGCTGCTTCCCCTGAAGAAGTCCAACCTGACCACACATCACATTCAAATCCAGGCCCAACAGTCTGATGGCCTCATGGTGCTCCTTCTTCAGCTCGAACTCCAGAACTTTCACCGTTGACTTAACCTCAGGAGAAGCCTCATTACTACTAACTTCTGCCTTAAGCTGAGCAACTTTGGAGTCAAGAGCAGCCTGGGCCTCCTTCACCTCCACTGAAATCTCATTCCTGACTTCATCCTTCTACTCTTCCTTAAGCTGAGCTAGCCTAGCATCGATCAGTTGATTCATTCTATCATCCATTTTCTGATCGATCAGCTTGGTCAACTTCGAGTCTTGCTCAGCCAAGGTGTCAAAAGTCAACTTCTTGTAGGCTTTGATTGCGTCTGATGCTTGCCCTACAAGAGTTGTGACTTCAGCTCCGTGAGTCATCCCAAGTTCTGACAACCTGTCAGAAAGTTCCTGATCTATCCGAGCCTGGTCCCGATCTAGCTTCTTTAGTCGCTTGTTGAATAGGTCAGCATAGAGACCAAAACGATGAGTCTTTGCTTCAGTTAAGGTCACACGTCTATGCATATTGTTTAGTGCTCTTGAAGAGTTGGCAAGCCACAGGGTCTGTCTCTGAATCCCAGGGACACGGACTAGATCACTTGGACCCTCTCATTAAGCCTCAGCAATCCCAGGTCCGGGGAGTGCATCATCGGCCGGTGCACTGACCCCTTCAGTCGCACCTTAATGATCAGAATCAGCAATCTCCACAATCTCACCTTCCTTCTTCGTCTCCGCCTCCGCCTCCTGAACAACCTCCTTCCCAGACTCCGGAACTATAGTCAGTTCCTTCCCTTCACCTCTGCACGCTGAGCGTCAGTGAGATCAGGGAATCGATTTTCCATAAGGTTGGAGGCCTGATTCCGGGCCAGAATTTCGAAATCCGTCAGGCTGGCCATATCAGGAGCTAGAAACCTCCACAGAGCCTCAGTCCGCTCCTCTCCCTAGCACGAACCTCCTCGTCCTGAAAATCCGCAACAACTGAGTGTATCTTTACATCTGCAATGTCTTGATCATAAGTAAAAGCTGGAGCTGAAGGTGCGACTATGTGAGTGCGTGCGGAATGTGAGCCCTTAAGTTCTACTCGTTTTAATCCCTGAAAATGTTTTTTTCTGACTTGCTTATAAAAAGGTGGTTAAGGCTGGTGCACAAGATTCAGTGTCAGAAGAATT
>JAPKLY010003805.1:0-17081 GCA_026898435.1 Prunella vulgaris
AGAAATACATATTTTCTTTATAGTTACTTGAAAAGTACAAAAAATTATTTTTTTAAGAATTTGTAACACAGATTTTGCCTAATTGTAACACGCCTTTGCCCAAATTGTAACATATCTGGGAGCGAAAAAACCTGGAACTACAAGTTGCGCGAATTTTGGAAAAAAATGTCCAAATTTGATCTGACCCGACCCGGTTTAGATCCGCGAATTTTTCAAAATTGGATATTTCTACGGTAGAAATTTGTACACAAGTGTTGCTCCTCTATGACAAACACTTATATACAAATTTCTACGGGTCAAAGATCCGTAGAAATATCCATTTTTGAAAATTCGCGGGTCTAAACCGGGTCGGGTCGAATTTGAGTATTTTTTTCCAAAATTCGCACAACTTGTGATTTTCGCTCCCAAGTATGTTACAGTTGGGGCAAATTCATGTTATTTTAAGGCAAAACGTGTGTTACAACCAGATTAAATGTTGTTTTCTACACATATTCATTTATTTTTGTAGAAGTAAATATTTTTCATGCAATGTAACACATGTATATGTTACATTCACTACTACAAATTATATTTTGCATAGCTTTACTTAGAAAGCTCATTAGCAAATGAGCTCTCTAAGTGCTCACTTAGAGAGCTCATTTGTTAATGAACTTTCTAAGCAAATACGAAAATAATTAAAAAAAATTAAAATTAACCTACAAAGCGGTTAAAAACCGCTATAGAAAAAAAAAAAAAAACATCAACTTACAAAGCGGTTTAGAACCGCTATAAGCATTATAGCGGTTCACAACCGCCATTAACTTAGAAGCCCAAGCCCAAGCCCAGTTAGAATTTATTTAACCTAACCTTTTGCATTTCATTTCATTTCATTATGAAAACTAACATATATACATACATACTCTCTCGCTCCTCTCTGCCTGAAGCCGCTGCCCTCCACCTTCGCCTGAAGCAGCCGCCCTCCGCCTGACGCCGCTGTTAGATGAAGGCCACCGCTCTCCGCCGTAGATCCTCATCGCCGGGAACCTCTGTTATGACGCTGAATCCGAAACCGTCAGCAGCCGAGACACCAAACCACTGCCACATATCTTGCCGACATCTGGCCGGCGTCTGCAACCACTCAGCCTGGAAACTACACCTGGAAACCGCGCACAATCGCTGGAATCGAGCACGCCCAATTTCACCTCCGACCACACAACTAAGGTACCCGATAATCGTGCCTGTTGTTCTTCCTTTTCGTTTTTCCTAATTTTTAGTACTGATGTAGTTCTATTGTTTTAGGGGTGGAATCTCTCTGGTTCGCCGTTTAGAATTAAAAAATTCAAAATAGGGGTCCTCCGCCGTTTAGATCTGGAAGCAAAATAGGAGTGGATTGTGGCTTTTCTCCATGGATTCCGGCAGTTGAGCGGCTTCAAAATTCTGGCTTCGCATCCGGGTCACAAGAATGTATGTTAATTTTTTTTTGTTATAGCTTTTTGTATGTTAGTTTTTGTTATGTAATTCTGCAGAGAGTGATTTTTTGTAGCTATGCATCCTGGATGTTTTGTATGTTAATTGTTTTTCAGAAGATTTTGTGTTTATTAATTTTGAGTGGAGATATGAAATGGAGGAATTGTGGAGATTTTAAATCTGAATTGGTTAAATCATGCTTTGATCGAGGTATTTGATTTTTGTAATTATATTAGAATTTTGTATTTTTTTTATATATATCACCTAGAGAGCGGTTATGAACCGCTATTCAAGTAAAGTTAAAAAAAAAAAAGACTTTGAGCTTAGAATGCGGTTCTGTAACCGCTTTCTAAGTGAGACCTAGCTTAGATAGCTTTTGCTTGGAGAGCTCATATAACCGCTTTCTAAGTGGAATTTTGTGAGCTCTGCAAGCCTTTTTCTGTAGTAGTGATTGTATGTAACACATATTTATTCTTAATAAAAATATATTTTATCCTATAGTAACACATATATGCTCATATAATAACACAAATTGAGGAACAAATATGTGTTACAATTAGAGTAAATATGTATTACTGCAAATTTATGTTACAATTGGAGTAAATTTGGGTTACTGCAAATGTGTGTTACATCTAGAGTAAATGTGCGTTACAATTAGAGTAAATGTGTGTTACTACAAATGTATGTTACAATTAGAGTAAATGTGTGTTACTGCAAATGTGTGTTACAATTAGAGTAAATGTGTGTTACTGTATGCACAAATTATCCTAAGTGTCCGGTTAAATTATCAATCCCATGGGATTAGTGGCAAGTGTAGCCCTAATACTATATGTCGGCGCTTAATTGTAGTGTGAATCGATTTGTTCCCCAATTAAACTAATTGCAAAAATTAAAAAGAAAATCAATTAACTAGAACAAAGAAATTAAACTAGAACTAACAATTTCACTAAATAAGACACTAAAATAGCAACAAGTAAATAAATCAATAAAGATAAACAAATACTAGAAAAGTGTCTTCGGGTGTTCTTCATTATGAGGTAATCAATCAATGGTTTGACAAGTTCATTTATCCCTTTTGTCGGTCAAAGATAGGAGCAATCACGAGAAATAAACACATTAAATCGTACTGGATAAGCCTAGGAATAACGCGTCAATTAAGCATGTAGATTGTTATAGGAATAGTTCACCGTTTCCCACCCGGGTAATCACACAAAGCTAAGAAAAATCCTAGCGTGCTTTTCCGCTCGTATACTAAGGTGCCCCACCTTTGGTCCCCTCACTAATCACCTAAAGGTTAATTCAAGCAATTAATGTAGATTAATGGATTTCTAATGAAAATTACCCAACTCTCGTTGCGATAATCCAATATTAACTCAAATCGCAAAATCGAACCCACACCCATACAAAATAAATATGTCTATTCAACTCTCGTTGCAACAAACAATTTACCCATATGAATTAAAAGAGCACAACAAGCAATTGATCAAACAAACCCCATTAATCTAATCATATGACCTTCAATTAGAACAAAATCACAAAATCATTCCACTAACTAATTACCCGCATAATTCCAAACACTCAAACACTCAAAATCTAGCCAAAAATCAACATATTACACAAATCCATAACAAAATAAAAATAATAAATCATAAACATTAAAATTAAACTAACAAAATTAAATAAAGGGTAGAAATCACCTAAATAGAATGGGTACAACTTCAATCTTTAATAAAATCTTCAACTAAAATTAAATCTAATTAAGAAAGCACTAAACCCTAATAAAAAAATGTGAGAGTGTGTGAGAGGAATGGTGAGAATTTCTTCACCCAAAAGGGAGTATGGTATGTCGTATCTGTCCCTTTGATGCGTGACTTGTGCCTCCCTTTATATACTCCCAGACTTTGTTTTAATATTCTGAATGGGCCTCAAATAATAACAAAATGGGCCTGCATCAATTGGATTCAAGCCCATAACAATTTCTGAATTTTTCCAACGACACGGCCTCTTCAGACAAATGACACGGCCGTGCGAATAAAATGCTTGGCCGTGTCAATAAAATGCTTGGCTGTGCCCTTTACTTCGGCGGGTATGACACGGCCTCTTCAATAAAATAACACAACCGTATGAATTAATGGCTTGGCCGTGTCATTTACCTCGGCAGGTATGACACGGCCAAAGGTTAAATGGAGCACACGGCCACCAAATTAAAATTGCTTCTTACCTTCAGCAACTTTCAATTTTTCAGCGTTTTCTTCCTTCCACTTCTTCGAACAACTTCTATTTCCGGCGAACTTTCAATTTCCGGTGAGGCTTTGAACAGGGCGATGGCAGGTGCGACGGATTCCGGCTTGGTGTGGGCAATGATGGCCAGGAAGATAGTTGGCTTCAGCGGCGGCTTCGACTTATGAGAACAGAGGCAGCTGTGCAACGGATTTCCGGCGATGGGTGGCTTGAAAGCTTCAATTGGGCTGTTGTGCGAATTTTCCGGCGTGAAAACAGGGGCTTTCCGGGGAGTTCTCCATGGATTCCGGCGACTGAACTTCTTTCCGGCGTCAGCTTCTTCTTCGAACAGTGGAGTGGGCTCTTCGAATTCCGGCATCAAAAAGGGAGTTCTTCGAAGGTCTCAGATTCCCAGCGTGAATTTTGGCGACTTCGAGTTTGCTGCTACAATTTGAAACAGAGGTTGTGCTTTGAATTTCTGGACGGTGGTGAGGTTTTCCTTCTCTGGCGAGAACAGGGGATTTGGCTGCTTCCATGGCGCTAAGGTAAGACGGCGTTCGTTGCTGTGTTCCGGCGAGGTAATTGCTTCATGATTCTTTTAGAAGGTGATGTTGGTGGTTGAAGGAATATATGGCTAAGAACGTCTCCTTCTTCTCTCTTCTTTGCTTGGTCATAGTGGGTGGGGTCCTTCTGAGATGATAAAAGATAACTCCCCAGCTTTTATTCTCTGCGACACAATGTGTCAATGACAATTAAATTAGGAACTGGGCTTTGTTTCTCTCCAACTTGGGCCGAAAAAATAATAATTCAAATGGCAAGAAGATTAATTCAAGACTCCATTAAAATTTGATTTTTAATTCTCACAGCTCAATTTTAATTTATTCTTCAATTGACTTCAAGTAATATAAAGGCATGTATTTGCTCAATAAAAATTCATTTTTTCAATAAAATAGCAAAATAAATGTATTTCTCACATTTAAGCTCAATTAGTCCAATTAATGTAACTAAATGCATGAAATCAAATAAAATATGCAATTAAATCACTCGAATTTCAAGTAAATAATCACACTAATCAGTTCACATATAAAAAAAAATCCCTAAAAACCCGCCGGGGGGGGGGGGGTGCAAATATATCACTGCCCAATTAACTGTCAAATATCCCTGCCCAATTAACTGTCAAATAGTGTTCCCTCCAAAATAACACACACTTCCCTCCAAACAACACATACAATTGGATTAGGTGGAAAAAATGCACACAATTCGACACACAGTTGGAAAAAAAACACACACACAGTAGGAAAAAAAAACACCCACAACACACACAGAAATTTATGTACAGAGGACAAAACCCCACACAAGTCGATCACAAGGAGCTAGCGAGAAATAGTCATCCCTCCAAGTCTACAATTATTGCCCATCACAAGGAGCGAGAAATAGTGTTCCAGGTAATTGGCGATTGTTTGAATGCCCTACTACATGACCTAATTTCTTTATGGCCTCTTCCTTTTGTCATTTAACTTTGTTACAATATTGTGTAGATAAGGTATTTGATAAATTTCCTGTGAAAAAAATCCTATAGCATTCTACAATATTGTGAATTTTTCCTGTATTTTTTCTAATGTTGGAATGTTTTGCAAAGATTAATTAATTGTATACTTTGCATCATCTACTTCTAATCTGAACTAAGTTCACAATGAGGTCAATTACGTCGAGTCCCTAGTTAGACTACAAAGTTTAGACCTAGTCCCTGTTAGAAAACTAGTCCTGTTTTTTATTATGTGTTTGTTTTTATAATTAATTACAGTATTGTGGTTGTTTTCCTTATAGCATATATGAAGAACATAAAACTATTGGGTGTGTACTTTAATGGAAAAATTGATGGTGAGACTTATGTTGGGGGCAGTTTTGGAGCTTTTAGATTCGTATATGATGACACTAGCTTCTCATCTTTTGAAGAGACTGTTGTGAATTATTTTGGATTGGACCATATTTGTCAAGTGAATAAATATTGGAAAATCGCTCAATTTGGCATTAGGAAAGTATTTGTAGAGATCAAGACGAACGATGATGTTGAATCCTTAGTCATGGGCAACGAGTATCCTGAGGTGTACGTCACTTCAGAAAATTGAATTCCTGAAGTTCCCCAGTCATCCAAATCAGAACAGTCACATGTTGATATAATTGTAGTTTCTTACAACCTAAGAACCTCATTTGTGGATTTATTCTCATCTATGATTGGTAAAAGCGAGACTCCTATATTGATTGGTGAGAGTATTCAAAATACTGAACAAGGAGAAGATCCACCAGCCAAAGTAAATGCAGATTTTGGTATTACTGATTTCGGAAGCGACTCTATGCAATCGTCTGATTCATCCGACAATGACGTTCCGAATGGAAGCTGTGACGACACTTGTTCAGAGGAGAACACGATTCGCATCGACATGGATCAAAATCCACCATGAAACTTAGTAGGCATAATCACCAGTGCTCCGCATTCTCCTCTTCAATCCAACGAAGCGATCCCTGGAGTTCTAAGTGTGGGAGACTCGTTTTTTTACAAAGAAGGAGTTGGTTCACAGCGTTGGGCTGCACCATCTAATTAAAAAATTCAAGTTTTGTGTTAGACGTTTTTTCCACTACGAGATGATGCTTGTTCTGCCCATTGAGTAACTGTTCTTTTTCAATGAATGTTTGCATGTTCTCGCGGGTTTTGGAGGATCACAAAGTTCAGTACACACAATTGTATGTATATTGGATCGGGACTGCAGTGTGCCACGTAAGCTGCCCACGAAAGTGCTTGGATCAATCTATACTGAAAAACAGAAAAAGTTAAAGAGAAAGTATACCCAGATCTCTATCATGGATGAGTTGAACAATGAGCACGGAATGAGTGTGTTGTACTCCCATGCATACAAGTCTAAGCACAAAATGACTGACCTATTGTATGGTGCTCCCAAGGTGTCATTCAAGATGCTTCCATTTTATCTCTGTGTGCTACACAAGGCAAATCCTGGATCAGAAGTTAGCCTGGTGAAAGAATTAGATGGAAGTTTCAAATATGTTTTCTATTGGCTTCAAAAACTATGCCCGTCCCATCATTGTTGTTGATGGCACCCACCTCAAGGGGACATACAAGGGTATTGTATTTGTTGTTGTGACACAAGATGCAGACCACCATATATTCCCCCTCTCAACGGGTATAGCTAGGTGCAGTAGAGAACAATGAATCATGGAGTTTTTTCCTCGAGAAGTTGAAAGTCTCATTTGGTGAACTACCAGGGCTACTCATTATCTCCAACCAGCATAAAAGCATAATTAAGTCGGTGAAGAGTGTATTCCCCGATTAAGCAAAATTAGATTTTTTTTAATTAAAATATAAAAATAGACTGGTTTAACCGGGTTCGATCGGTCTTGACCTATTTTTTCAGTTGAACCTTAAAAACGATTTCAGGGGTAATAGAACTGGTTCTATGGCCGGTTCCCGATTCTCAAAGACACTAATCCATACCTCCTAAATAAAATTGTGTTTTATTGAGAAAGTATTAGAGTTCGGCAGTAACATGACCCAATCACACGCTTTATGTATCCACTTATAATTTGAATATATGCAGAAGTGTAAGTATAATAAAACAAAATTAAATAATATTAACCTCCAATTTGAATTAATGAATTAACTTATAGTTTTAAAATATTAATTATAATCGTATAATAAAATTCAAACATCTAGAATATTATACTATTTCTAAAAAAAAATCTAGAATAACTGAAAAAGTCAAGTTGACATGAACAATTTGTCAATTATAACCGATGTGCGATTGAATGAACACAACAACAGATTTCCTTTTGCATGTTTCATTAATATTCTTCCAATTAAAGGAGGTATAAAATTCAAACCTTTTTAACATATCTATATGTCCCACAGCTACATTCACATTATACAAAGAATTTCCTCTCTCCATCGTATTCATCTATTTAATTGTGTGGACAATATTAATTGTTCCTACATATAGCATCTGACCATCTAATAGTTTAAATTTGTAGAAATTTGTGAAATAAAATAATTGTTCACGCACGAGATTTACGTGCACACTCACAAACCTATACACATATGTCACTACTTTATATATAAAACAAATTTTTTTTAAAAATGTGCCGTCACGTAGGGTGCAAATTCCTACGGGACGTAGAATTTTACAAAATAAAAAATATAAATGATATTTTTTAATTATAGCCAATATACTGGGCATTTTTCTCAATTTACTTTATACCCAAGGTAAGAAAAATAATGTTTGCTCTTTCTGAAATTAGGAATGAGCCAATGAGGTTTTAAAATTAGTACTAAATTACATTTTAAGTTTGTCCAATGAAAATTAATTATATTTCTTAGAGTAATATTTTGCACTATTCATCTACAGTCCTTTTTATTTTGGTTCAATTGTAACTATTTTCAATGATAGATTTTTAGATATGGAACATATATTAACTGAATAATCGATTCCCAAAAAAAAAAAATAGCAAAAATCTCCCACAGAACATGAGAAAGAGAATGAAAAAGATTAAATTTATTAGAGTGATATATGGAATATATATAACACCATCAACCACTCAACTAATTTCTCATGATATTATCACAAACTCCTGCAATATTTAAATTTTAAAACAGAAAATTTCCATATAGAATTAGGTGAATAAGAAAAAATATCATAGATAACAAAGTATTATTTCCAAATCATTTTCTCTCTAAATCCTTTGAGAAAACCTGCAATTCTGGTATGACAAGATGACGAAGCCTTTTCCTAGTGTCGTCGAATTTAGCAAATTGCTTAACCGCATTGTCCATCTCAATCAGCATTCCACTGCCATTGCTCTGTTCAAGGATATCTGCAATTTGGGGATTCCAGTGAATGAGTATTCTCTGAACATCCTACTCAAATCTTACTGCCCCCGTTCTGGCATGTTCTTCAAGATGCAATTACCTTCTCCACCTTACCGATGAGGCACTGGAATTGTTTATGAAGATATCGAGAGAAGAGCTTTGCGAGCAAGATGTTGTTCTTTATTGGACTATGATCGATAGACTCAGTAAAAAGATGAAGATCGACACTGCCCTGAAGCTGTTCGACGAAATGTGTGACAAAGGCATTTCGCCCAATGTTATCATCTACCATTCTTTGATTCGTGGCTTGTGCAGTTTTGGACGCTGGGGACAAGTTAACATGTTACTAGAGCAGATGACTGATCACAACATATATCTGGATGTGGTGACATTTAATGGAATTGCTGATGCTCTTTGCAAGACAGGGTTGGTAGACGAGGCTGAAAGTGTATTAACATGATGATGAAGCAAAATGTGTTTCTTGACATTCGAATCTATACCATTTTGATTGATGGATATTGCACCGCGATGAGGATAGATGATGCAATCCACCTGTTTCTCGAGATGCACCGAAAAGGATTGAGGCCAAATATGGTAACATATACTTCTCTACTACATGGGTTGTTTCGTGTTGGTAGGTGCTCCACTGCTCTGGACATTTTTTATGAGATAACTACTATACATATTGTAATTTGCTTCACGGATTATGTAAGAATCAGCTTCTTAAAAAAGTATTTAGGTTGTTAGATGAGTTGGAGTGCAAAGAAGAACATCTTCATATATGTTACTTCAATATCCTCATGGATGGATTATGCAGAGATGGAAAGCTCCTTATGGCTCATGCTATGTTTAATGATCTCCATTCAAGGGGTTTAGAACTAGATGTAATTTATTTACAACATCCTAATAAAAGGATGCCGTCGAAATGGGCTACTTGAGGAAGCTAAAAAGGTCTTTGATTCCATGGCTAGTAAGGATGTTACTCCTAACATTCGCAGTTACAACATTCTAGTTGATGGATATTGCACCATAAAAAAGATAGACGATGCCATTCATCTTTTTCACGAGATGCATCATAAAGGGCTCAGGCCAAATGTGGTTGTTTTCTGTTGGTAGATGTTCCACCGCACTAGACCTTTTCCATGAGTTGCAAGCTGTTGGATTAAAACCAATGTTTAACGATCTCCGAAGGAGAGGATTAGAACCTGATGTGGTGACATACACCATCCTATTACAAGGATGTTGTCGGGATGGGCTATTTGAGGAAGCTAGATACCTTTTGGAGATGGAACAAGCAAGTTTGATGCCAAATGCAATTACATACACTACTCTGTTGAGGGGTTATCTTGCAAGGCAAAAATATGACGAAGCAACAAAACTTGTGGAGGAAATGGATGCAAGAGGATTCTGTCCTGATCCATTGGTCTTGGGGATACTGCTTGATCAACAAGAGAAATTGGAAGGTAGTAATGTTACTCTTTCAAAAGTTATTAAGAGGTTGACTTGTTCTTCTAGCTGACAAGATAAGACTACTTGTTATTTTACTGATTTTTGTGGCTTCTACCTAAAAATGTAGCGAAGAATTTAAATTGACGGAGCAACTTCCAAGTCTTTTTGCCATTCGTCCCACCTCTAAGCCAAGCCCTCGCCGTCTAACAACCTCACCACCTCTGACATCGCAGGCCGACCCAATGCTGAAGTTTGAGTGCAGAGCAGAGCAACCTGGATTAGCTGCTCCACCTCATCCTCCACAAAATCTTTCCGCAGAACAGGATCAAGCAATGTTTTCAGTTGCTTCTCTTTTAATAACCCTTTCACCTGATAATAAGATGCCAAACTATCAAGTTTCATCAAAGGGTGAAAAAACAAGGTAAAAAAATACTCCCTTCGTCTAGTAAAAATGTGCACATTTCTTTGCACGTGGTTTAATGCAATATGTCGGAGGATATTTTGAGGTATTATGAGGTCTATTTATGAATAAAGTGAATATTTTTTAAGAGTACATCATTCGTACTTTCAAAAAATATTCACTTTATTCATAAACGGACTCACAATACCCCCCAAATTAAATATTTTCCAACATATTGCATTAAATCACGTGCAAAGAAAGGTGCACATTTTTAATGGAGAGAGGGAGTACATAAGCAAAACACTATATACCCAATCAAGCAGCATGACATCGTAATCATTTGCAAGGCGAGCAAGATCAAATGTCCGCTGCCCCGTTATCAGCTCAAGAAGAATAACCCCATAGGCAAAAACATCAATTTTCTCCGACATTTTTCCAGTTGCTAGGTACTCAGGAGCTATGTGCCCTGTAGTGCCGCGCACTGCAGAAGTCACTTCGGTATCACTATGATCCATGAGTACGGAAAAACTAAAATCCCCAACAACCGCCTCGTACTCTTCATCCAATAATATATTCGCAGCTTTCACGTCACCATGAACAATCTTTCTATCACAGTGATCATGCAAGTACGATAATCCTCTAGCGGATGCCAGGGCAATGCGCTTCCGTGTCCACCAATCAAGTGGTGGTACATGTGATGGCCTCCCTGCATTCACATATAAGCGCACTGATTTTAGTCTGACAATAAGCTAAAAAAGACAAATTCATAAAAATAAATCTTGTATCATAAAATGTTCATATCATGAATATGGTCTATATATTACATTACTCTTTGCCCATTTAATATGCAGCTAATAAATGGAATTTGCATCAAGAAAATTAGACTACAGAACCACCTCTTAAACTGGATGCAACACTTCCATTAGCCATGTATGGATAAATTAGTAACCGTTCCTTAGAATTCATGCAAAACCCGCGCAGTCTAAGGAGATTACGGTGCTCTGGCATAATGCAGGACACCTCAACCTCCGTCTGAAGCCAGTGCACTACCTCAGTTGTCCGCTCCTTTTGAAACCTTTTGATGGAAACGAGCGAACCATCAGCGAGGCGTCCTTTATACACCTTCCCGAATTCACCTCTCCACAAGATGTTATTATTGCTGAAGTCATCAGTTGCAACTTGTAGTTCACAGAGAGAGAACCTCTCAAATTGTGCCAGATAGACTTCAAGGACCTCTGCAGCAAAGTTATGCAAGTCAATGCCGTCACCCAAATAAAATACCATGCCAAAAACGCAAAATATTATGTGTGTAATACACACGGAAAATAGAATCCGTGTATATCAATTTTGATTTGATTCGAATTGTGATTCGATTCGAACTATCCATTTATTGACAATTTGAGTTGGGTCAAATTGTTACACACGAATCCTATATCCGTACATACATAATACACACTCTATAGGTTAAAATTTTAGCCAGTTTCTGCCTTACCAGGAATATCATCGAAGTCATGGTCCTTGGATTTCCTCCTTCGATACCAAGAAGAAAATAACATCCGTTTAACAGATCGCGAAGAAGCATTTTTCCTAACTGTAGTGGTCTTTATGATGAGATATTATCCAGATCAGTAAAATATATTGGGAAATAATACAAAAGATACTCAATTTTTTAAAGAAAAATATGTCTAATAACTTTGACGATTTTATGAAAATGTCCTGTAACTTTTGAATTATAAGAAAATGCATTGTTACTCAGAAATTTTCGATAAAAAAGTCGCGCAACTGGTCGTTACCAGTTTGAATTTACACTATGCCCTTTAGGGTAATTATTGGTGTGCATTGGATCTTATAATAAAAACCGAAGCAAAATGCACCTATTAGTGACTGCCTTTAGCTGATTACTAGCAACTTGAAATTAATCAGACGATGATGTTAAAAGGGTAAATATGTTACAAACCGTGAGAAATTGATGAATTTTTGGATTGGAATAAAGGAGATGGAGGAACTGAAGAAGGCTTGAAATTTGTACTGGAAAAACTGAAATACAATCAAACTAATTAGAAAAAAAAAAAACTCTGTGCAAGTTAAGATGAACAGAGAGAAGTAACCTTAGAGTTAGTTCACTCAAATCATCAGATGCTATGGTGCTAAAGGATTGTTGATGGCAGAGCTCCCAGATCTGCTGTCTCTTCACCACCGCCGCCACCAGCCTCTCCCAGTTGTCCCTCGACGATGACGAGGACAACGACAACGACATCTCTCCTTAACGTGGAATTTATAGTAAAGAAATGGCTGCATGTTTGAAGAAAATATGATCAAATAAAGTTTACCTTTAGACAGTGTTTTCTCAATTTCATGGGGGTGAAAGTAGATCCAACTGCTACAGCTAACATAATTGTTATAAGATATTTAAAATAAGCTTCGTCAGACCGGGCATGAATCAGTTATTATAGCAATCCTAACAGAAAACTAATCTTATATATGTTGTTAGTTAAGCCATAACTAATATAATTCCGTAAAGATAAATTAGGAACCGATTCAACTGAACAAATTTATAAGATATTTAAAATAAGTTTAGTCAAGCGAAATTAAATCAGTTACTTTACCAATCCTAACATAAGAAATCCTATTTTGTCAGAATGCATATATCAGCTTTCCCCCTTGGGATAATGTGATTCAAAATTCTATTTGAGAAATTAGCTTCTTACCAATCGAGAGAATTCTGGATCAAATTTAGAGTTGAAATTTGTAATTCATATGTCTTGATCTTTCGTGGACGTAGATATTTCCGATGGAATCACGAAAATCCTGGCGTTCTTTTTCTTTTTTTATGTGTTGTTGCTCTGTTTTGAACAAAGACGTAATGTCTGAAAATGCAGATTCTGTCTTTTTTGGGAAAAAATAGGAACGCGGTTTCCAAGTCTTGAGTCAAACCATGGGTCCACAAAGACTATATATGCATGAGCGATTTTTTTTTTTTTTTAGTAAAATGAAATTTATATATTCACACGTTTTTGTTTGTAGATTCTTAATTTGCATATTGTTAATATATTCGAACTAAGAATGTACAAGTAGTCATTCATCTACGCACGAAACGATCGAATTTATTTCACTTGTAAATAATACGCTTAATATAAATTTTCTTAGCGCAATTCTCAGCTTTATATTCATTTGTTACTTGTGATCTGTTGACCAAAATGTGTATCACATAAAATGTTTGTATCTATCAATATCTACATCAAATGAAAAGAAAAGGAGAAGTGATACAAGGCTTTTTTTTTTTTCTACTCTCGTACATTTACAATTCATGATTTGAAATATATTTCTTTCTAAATTTATTACTCCTTCCATCTCAAGATTACTTTCACACTTCCCTTATTTGGACGTACCAATTCTATTTTCACACACTTAAAAATTAAATTTTTTACACTCACAAAAATCAATAAAATACATTTTTTTTTCTTATTTTATTATTTAACTTTACACTCACATTCTTACTTTTTCTTGGTTCGCGTATCCAGGACAACTATGAAAATAGTCCTGGGACGGAGGAAGTATTTTTTAAATCCATTCATTTTCAAATTCATTCATCCAAATTAAGCTTCATAGTGTTATAGATTAGCTCCTTTCTTTCACAGATTTTCAAGATCAGGGGCTTTTTGAACAATTTCTCTGCTTCAAGAAATGACCTTACAATCTAAGAAATGACCTTTAATAAGTGTGTTGAAAAACAATGTGAACAATGAAACTAACAGCTGAGTGACTATGAAGTCTACAACTGTAGATTTCAATTCCTTTATGAAAAGCACAAAATTTTATGTAGTTTTTAAGAATAATGATGAATGTAACAGAAAATTAAATATGCAGTACAAAAAGCAGTAAATAAATAGAACAGTAAATAAACATAAGGTTTATACTGGTTCAGAGTCTATGAATAAGACCTTCTATATCCACTATTACACCACTCATTTTCCAAATTCACTAAGATGTGATCACAAAGACCAATACAAGTAATTCCCCTTCAGAACTAGATCCACTCAAATTTCTATTCTAAGTAAGAGAATACTCTAACCTATTCACACAGAATGCAAACTCACACAGAGTTTCAAAGTAAAAAGCCTCACAAAGAGATATATTTAAACTAAGTAGAATACAATAAAATGTAGTGTTAGGGAACAACAACAAAGATGTGATTTTTTCTAAAAAATTTTAACCAACTATCCTATGAATCACAAGTAATATGAAACGGATGAAAATTCTCTCAGAATATTGTTGGTTGTAGACTTGCTCAGAGTTAATGCTTGCTTGCTCAGGTTGTTGTTATTGTTGCCTCCGAATTCTTCTTCCATTTATAGTGGAAGAGGTGTGTCTTATCCGTTAGACATTCAAAATTTGAATTCTGGATAAGGCTCCTCTATCTCTCTATAAATCTCACATGTGTGAGGTGGTCCTCCTCCTTAACCAAAATAGTACTGGTTGTACTATTTGTCTTTATCTTCATAATTATGGATTGTCCTCGTTTATAATCTTCATTAATATTCCAAATCTTCATGATAAAACCTTCCCTAAGTATTCTTTAGTGAGTGCATAATAGCTTCACTAATCTGAGTTATAAGGGTCTTGATAATCCTTCTTAACCTTAAACTTGTACATTAATCTTCAAACAGTCTTCTTAGCTATAGGCTTCCTTGAACTTTACAGCTTCAATTCATGCAAAGAGTATTCCAACTGTAGGAACAATATTACAACTGCAAGGTCTTGTCCAGCTATAGGTTTAATAACTTAACAGATGTAGACTTTCCTTTTACATTGTAAATTCCTTAGCTTTCCAAACTTACAAATAATATTAGTAACCATATAATAAGTAGTATGTTTTGCACACATCAAAATCTAAATAAACAAGGTATTTAACAACTCTGGATTTGAAAAAGAATGGATTTAAAAAAAATACATGTAAGAAAACATATATTTCAAGTTAAAAATATAAAGAGATGGAGAGAAGTGAAAAAAGTAAGGAGAAATAGAGATGGAAATGGGTAGAGATGATAGATTTCAAATGACATGATTTTGAAGGGGATTTAGATTTCCTTCATTTTAAACATAACTCAAGCTCCATTTGGATGGATGAATTTGAAAATGAATGGAAAAATGCATGTAAAAAAGTATACATTTTAAGTTAGGAATTATAAAGAGATGGGAAAGAAGGAAAAAAGTAAGGAAAATGAGAGATGAAAGGGTGGACAGGAGGGATTTCACAAATGACATGGGTCTGAAGAGGATTTAGAATTCCTTCATTTTAAACATAAAATGAAATCTAAGTATTTGTAAATTCATGGAGTGGATGATTATTTGTGTGTGAAATCCATGGATTTCAAATCCACCCATCCAAATGGAGCCTCAAAGTATTTGTAAATTCATATAGCCTAAGCGCTCATTTGGATTGATGGATTTGAGCCAGTGAATTTATAAATCCGTTGTCAAATTCAAGCTGTTATTTGGATGAAATATAAATCAGTGGATTTATAAAATCTTTCTTTTTAAATTTGTGATTTACAAATCAGTTGATTTTAAAATATTAATTAATTTTACGCCTTAATTTCATATGCACCAGTTGCACCGTGCAACACAAGTGCATTTTTAAAAAGTTACACAAAATATTATTGAAAAGTTTTTACTAAAAAGTATATATTTAATGGTATAACTTTTCAGCAATAACATGTGTAACTTTTCAGTAATAAATAGTTCAGCTTTTTAAAAATACACTCGAGTTACACGGTGTGCACCTGGTGTACAAAAGACTTACTCTAATTTTACATGTAATTTACACCTCAAATAGTGTCATTTGTAAAATCCTTCCCTATCAACTTCAGCGCTAAACCTCACGCTCCTGAACCAGGTATTTTCTCTCACGCTCTCTTTCTTCTCTTTCTCCAGGCATTCTCATCCTCCACTCTTTCTTTTCTCTTCAGGTATTTTTCGTTCTCATCCTTGACGTGAACTAGGGTTCTATTTATTTTTAATTGTGGTTTTATTTACTAATAATTCTTTTGAAATTGTGGTTCTGCTTATGTGAATTAGGATTCTATTTTGAAATTGCTCTTGAAATTCTTGATTTTGTGGTTCTGTTTACATTTCATGTTATTGTTTTTTGTTTTTTTCCCTGATTGGTTGGCCTAAAATTTGTTTAGTTTTGGTATAATAGATTGTGGTAGTGAATTGGGGAAGATACAATTTTCTCCTAATTTTCCTAATAATATTGTAGAATTGGTCAATTATCATTTGTGGAAGGTATGGTATAATCAATGTTGAGTATTATAAACCTACAAGTTAACGACATGTTTTCTCCAAAAATTCTTTTCCAGTAGCATGTTAAATTTTGGGGTCAATAACAAGGAGGAGCTTTTTTAAACACCTAAACACAAGGAGGGGCTCGACTTTTTAAAAGTATCAAAGAGGGGCTTTTGCCCCAAAATCTTGCCAAATTAAATTCTATGACAATGGTACAAAAGATAAGCTTTTTCTTTATGAAAAGATTTTAACTTTTTAGACCTACACCTATTACCTATACTATATATTTTTTAGACTTTTTAGACAATTCTCTGACATACACTAAGTTGCTATTCCCTTAGTTTGCTCATACACTAAGTCCGAATATAATTGACCTCACTAAAATACACACTAAAATACAAC
>JAPKLY010003806.1:0-11911 GCA_026898435.1 Prunella vulgaris
TTGTAAAATGAGTTTTGAGCACAAACATTGCTTGAAATGTATGTGAAGGTGGTGTAGCTTAGCTTTGAACTTAAGGTGAACACTATGTACTCAAATTTAGAATTGTGCAGCAAAGTTGTAAGTTTGGGATTGTATTGTCATGTGATTTTATTTCTTATCCATTTGTATAGGTCCACCTACCTCTTTTCATGCTTACTGGTTGTGAGGTGTGATAATTCTTGCTGGGATGATTTTTATTTCTAAAAAATGCTCTTTAAAGTGGACATTGGAGAGCGGTTTTGAAAATGATTGTCTAAGTAGAGTTCTCTAAATTAAAATATGTAGTAGTGATGTTTGGTTTGGGTGACTGTAGCCCTGGAATAGTTTTCAGCTTGTGTCATTTATCCCACCTTTTTCCAATCTATTGTGATAAGTCTGTCCAAGGAAAAAGACCTAATGAAATTATTTTTTATTTTAAAAAAGAAATCAATCATAAATATCAACCACATACTAATCTTAAAATTGGGATTACAAACAATGCAACTCTAACTCATAAATTCTACTTCTTCAATCACAAGTTCAGACATCACAACCCTTCTTTCTGAATACTGCTCCATGCCTTCCCAAATCACAACTTAATTCTTTTCAAATGTATATAGTCTAATTAGCTTAATATTTCTCATAAGTTTCAATCAAAATTATAGAATTGATGGATTCAAAGAACATCGGTTGCAGGACCAGAATTGGTGGGGCTGGGGAATTTGGGGGCATATGAGAATCATGGGGAAGATACAATTTTTTTTTTTTTAAAATACAAGTTCAGTAGAGTGATTTGGAGGCGAGAAATTTGGGGAGAAGATGATGATTGAGTATACATTTGTGTGGAAGAAATATTTTAAGAATTACAATTAGTTCCTAATTTGTACAGTCATGTTTTAAACATGGATGCAAATGGCGGCCGCCTAGGCGCTTGGCGACACCCGACCGCCGACGCCTAGGCCTAGGTGGTGGAAAAAGGCGGAGAGTGCATTTGGCGGCGCCTAGGTGGCGACAAGAATATGGCGGTTTTGGCGAGTTTTTTTTTTTTGAGTTATGTACTGTTTTAAATTTAAATAATAAATAAACTAATAACTAAAGTAATGCTAATAAGTAATTAAGGAACACTACTTAAACTAAAAAAAACGAAAAAAACGAGAAGATAGAGAAAGGGGAAAAAGAGAGAGAGAAGCGGACTAGCTAGTTATATTTTGTGGACTTATTGTATTTTTTGAAAAATGTATTTGGGTATTAAACTATTAATTATGTTTTAAGTTTATAATTTATTGTGAAATGTACATTGTTTTTAAAAAAAAAAATATTAGTAGATTTTTTTTTTTAAATAATTATAAATATATTAAAAAACCTAGGCGTCGCCGAAGTGCCGCTTAGGCGGTCTTGGCGCTTGAAGGTACTCGACCGCCCGCCGACCGCCAAGCACCATTTACACTCTTGATTTTAAACGGACAATGATTGGAACGCATAATTTTGTAATTGTTGTAATTTCAAGCAATAATCACTTTGCAACAATTCACAAAGATCAACAAGAAATATAAACAATCAACTTCTATTAAAAATACACGAACACTAAATTTGTCTATAATAAAAGATATGTTCTAGTTTTTCAAAATTATAAAGATAGTATCCTAATTTCATAATCTTAATTTTACAAGCCCATAAAAACCGCTTGCAGTCATGCAGAATTTTCTCCCACTATGTCAAAAATATGTTATGACAAGGGGTTTAAGCCATAGTTGTCTTATATAATTTTATTTTATTATATTATTTATTTTTATTTTATTTTGTATATTTTAATTCTGTCTATTTTCCTATAGCTATTAGGGCTCTGTACGCAGTTTCTCATAGACGCTCTTTCAGTATTTTGACTCTCTATGCTTCTCCACCACTCGCTGCTGGTTTCGTTTTCACCGTTGTCACCTCCCACCGATGTTACTGCCCACCGTTGTGATTGCCTCATATCGCCAGTTCCACCTTCGTCGGTCCAGAAGTAACGACCTACTTATTCTTCTATTATTAATACTTCATTATATGGATACTGGTTTATTCAAGCATACAATTTTAAATAACATTTGCCAACATCTTTTGTATATTTTAGGGGTGAAAGAAATTGCAAAAACTGAGAAATTGGGCATTAATTATTTTTATTAATAATATTGTAATCAATTTAATATATTTTATAAAGCAACTATAAAATGAATCAATTTCGCAATGATTCATTTTATATTTGGTCTAAATATTACTATATAGTGCCTCATTACTCATTAGAGTGTCTTTTTAGATTTTGAGAAATATTAATTTGTATAAATATACTAACACACTCCTCAATGGACGGATGAGATATTTTTATCCATTTGTGCAAAGAAATTCTCTAGAATTTGAGACAGTTAAATATATATATATATATATATATATATATATATATATATATATGTTTTAAACATTTTCTAAAATTATTTTAGTTTTACCTTTACTATTCTAAAGATTTCTACGTGATTTTAAGAGAAAATAACAAATTGTATTTTTAAATATCTATGAAAGACAAATAAAATTATTACATTAATTATAACTGTTAAAATATATTTGAGATTATTTTTACATAATTATTAAACCTTATATGTTGGATTAGTTTTAGATAGTAAATATTAAAAAATTATAAAAATCAACGAAAGTATATGTGGCAAAATCGTAAAATCAAAAGAAGGAATGTTGAATTTTGAGTTGTTAATAAAAAAAGTAGTTAATGCCACGTTGAATTCGATTTGTTAATAAAAAAAAGGTAGTTAAAATAAAAAAATCTAAACTAATTTCTTTTAAAAGTCAGGTTCAGTGATTCTCAGGAAGCGTATTGAATTAGGATTTAAAAAATAAATTAGTTGAAAAAAATTCTGCAGATTTTAAAGATTTTGTAGGATTTTAATGACTTTTAAGATTTAGCAGGATTTTGTAAGACTTTTAAAATCAGGATTTTAATGGATTCTGAGGACTTTGTAGAATTTCATAGATTTGTGACATATGATAAGAATTCAAAATTTTTCATACCTTCGAATTTAAAAAAAAAAAGTCAGAGAAAAAATAATAATTTTATGTTCTCCTAAATAGTATTCCTCCACATATCCATAGCTATACTAGTCCTCTAAGCATTAGGGTCTTGTCATTCTTGCTTTTGAGTTTGAATGATATGCTCAAAGTCACAGTCTTCATTAACTGATAGAGCTAGGGATGGCAAAACGCCCCGCCCCGTAGCTGTCCCGATCTGCCCCGCCCTGAATGGGTCAGCCCCGCCCCGCCCCGTCCTGAGAATGGGGCAACCTGCCCCGCCCCGCGCATGGGGCAGGGCAGGCATGGGTTTACAATTTTACTGCCCTGCCTCGCCCCGCCCCGCCCTGCCCCGCAACATATTATATACCATATAATATATATTATTTATATATATACTATATTTTATATAAAATAAATATAATAATATCAAATATTTTTTATTTATTATTATTAATCTAATATAATATGAAATTATATATAAGATATTCTAAATTATGATCTAAACATTAATAATTAATATCTAAAATATAATAAATAAATAAAAAAAAAATTTCTTTCATTAGGGTTTACACTTTCTTTCATTATTTATATTGAATATGATTTAATGGATATATCTAAATTTTGTATATATATATATATATATATATTAAATTTTAGTATATTAAGTATGGGGCAGAATGGGGCAGATCTGCCCCGCGCAGGGCAGCCATGGGGCAAAACATACTGCCCCGCGGCGGGGCATGGGGCAGGGCGGGGCATGGGCGCGGGGCAGGCATGGGTATTTAAATACCCGCCCTGCCCTGCCCCATTGCCACCCCTAGATAGAGCTGCACATGCTAATACAAGTTCTGATTGTGTCTTAAATAAAAAAGGAGGTGCTAACTTAAATATTATGAACCTTGATTTAAAAATACCAAATATTCTCTCGCTCACATTCCTTAAAGATGCATGACGAAGATTGAACAATTCTTTCTTATTTTCAGGGTCATTACCTTGACCTGCAAAACTTTGTAGATGATATCTTACACCTTGAAATGGAGCTAAGAACTGGCGTCGGTTAGGAAATCGACAATCCACCAAAATATATTTATCTAGTTACATATGTAATATATAATATTAGTATTATAATAATAATATAAAAATAACTATTTACCTTGTGTCACTTTAAGTCAATTCCTCCTTGTTATAGCACATTTAGTAGTTTGGAATCATGAGCCAAAACCTCTCACCCACTTAGAACGTACATGAACTCCAAATCAAAATTTAAAGAGTAGGATTTGCATGCATGAATTTTACTCTTTTAATATTTCCTTTTTTTCAATTTTATTATATATTCCTTTTACCAATGATAGCATGGACTTTTTTTTTATTTTATTACATGGACTTTTCGCACAGTATATATGCAAAATTAATTTGACTCAAACCATTGTAATAAAAAAATTCTACCTTAATTAATGTGTAATTTTATTAGAATTATATTATCATATATTAATTTCTACTTATCACACACACATATATATATTATATGATATACACATGACAAAAACTTATATACAAATTTCTACCGTAGAAATATTCATTTTTTAAAATTCGCGGGGTCTAAACCGGGTCAGCTCGAATTTGAGTATTTTTTTCCAATATTCACGCAACTTGTAATTTCAGTTTTTTCGCTCCCAGGTATGTTACAATTTGGGCAAATGCATGTTATTTTAAGGCAAAATGTGTGTTACAATCAGACTAAATGTTGTTTTCTACACATATTCATTTATTTTTGTAGAAGTAAATATTTTTCATGCAATCTAGCACATGTATATGTTACATTGTATGTGTAACACATATTTGTTCTTAATAAAAATAAATTTTATCATATAGTAACACATATATGCTCATATAATACCATAAATTGAGGAGCAAATATGTGTTACAATTAGAATAAATGTGTATTACTGAAAATGCATGTTACAATTGGAGTAAATTTGTGTTACTGCAAATGTATGTTACATTTAGAGTAAATGTGTCTTACTGCAAATGTATGTTACAATTAGAGTAAATGTGTGTCACTGCAAGATCAAATGTGTGTTACTGTATATACACACATTTATTTATCCTTAGAAAAATATATATTATATTTTATATAACATATATAAGGTATTGTTGGTGGAATTTGTTAATGGAATGATTTTGTGGCTGTAATTGTGTTGTAATCCCACCAAACAATAATCTAAGATTTAAGTGTTCTTGATAATATTCTAGAGAGAGACTAGTGAGAGTATTGAGAAAGTGGTTTTGGAATAATGAACTTAGAGAGAGAAAGAGTGTACAATAGACCTATTTATATGTTTGCATGTTGTGAGGTGGCACCTTATGCTATTCCGAGTTGTGGTGATAGCAGTGGACTTCAGCCTTGTCTCTTGGACGTAGGCGAGCTCCCCTGTAGGTGGGCGAGCTCCCTTGCAAGCTCTCTCTCTCCTGGCGTTGGTCAACTGTTGACACGTCATCATGTGTCTGGGCGAGGTCTGGGCGAGCTTCTCTACTACCCATGGTGCTGACTGGTCAAAGTTGGTGACGTGTCTCTGGACCATGCTGGCGAGCTCCTCAGCCTTGGGTCATCTAATTTGGTAATTATTCATTAGTAGTTCGTCTATCAACATTTGCACCCAGCTCGTCCATATCATGATATTTCTAATGTGTGGGCGAGTTGATTTGCTTTAGTGGGTGAGAGCTCGAATTGTAGACGAAATTCTTTTGGTGTGGTGCTGAACGTCTTGGCGAGCTACCTATGGCGGTGGGCATGTTGACGTGGCGCTGAATTTGAGGCATCGTGCACACCTTTCCATGCCTCATTTCTCGCGCCCATCATGCCACTACTTTTAAATTTTTGCACATAGGTCCTCGGACTCTTAGGAAACTACACTTCGCTCATTTGCCTATAAATAGGGGAAATCATGCTCATTTCCCACTTTCACTATTTCAAATTCTCAGAGCACAGTAACCCTTTGCATTCTCCGGCGATTAAAAACCTTTGTATCCGGATCTCCATCAGAAGCTTTAAGGTAGAACAATGATTCGATTCTTATCCTTTAAACTCTTTTTCTAGCAGATTTTTCCGTTATTTCCTTTTGTTTCTCGATTTTTCTGGTAATTTTCATCCATTCCGGCCAACCTCTTGAGTTTTTCGGCCGACTATACCATGAACTTCGGCAACCCATAATCTTTAAGGACTTAAACCATTAAGACTTCGCCCCCAATATTTAAATATGTCTTCCCGCTCTTCAAGCCGAACTCTTTCGAACCGCAACCCGGGAAAGAAACCCATGACCGGGAACGAACCCATTCCCCAGATGATGCCGATTGTGATTGAGTCATGCTCCGAGGTGAGCTCAGTAGCTCGCCCAGACACTAGGGAGAGGGCCACCAATTCTGGTGGAGGGTCAGAAGAGTATATAGGTAACCTCTGGGAGAACCTCGCCAGGGAGGGTGATGAGGAGGTCGCTGCTGTCCAAGAAGAGGTCGCCGAGTCTGGTGACCAAGCGAGCGAACTAGTTCGCGAACTTGAGGAAGATGATGACGAGGAAGAAGAGATCACTTTAGAATATCTTCGCTCAATCAACTTCCCTGACCCTCAACTTCCGTAGCACAAAATTTCTACCGACGTCGTGCATGAGTTCCACTGGGCGGAGTATGTGGATAGACACCTGGCGAGCTTCCCTTTACCTGAGCGAACTATCAGAGAAGCAGTCGGATATTCTGATTATGGGGCGAACAAAAGTTCAGAGCATTATCACTGAGTTCTCACTTTCCAAGCTCCACAAGAAATATCGCATTCCCCTTGATATTCACCTGTACACCCCTGAGAAAAAGGAGCGAGCTGATATGCCCCCACCTGGACTGACCGCCATCAATGTCCACACTCTGGAGGCCGGGCTCACACTACCCCTGCACCCCATCATTGGTCAATTTTTTATGGATACCAACCATGCCATCACTCAGTTGACCCCCAATGCCTGGAGCAACTTCTTGGCCTTGCTGACCATCTTCGGGCTTGAGGGATACAAGAATCGATTAACCTCAGTCGAGATCAACGAACTCTTCAGCGTGACCAAGCAGTCCAAGGATGACAAAGGGTATTACTACCTAAAAGCTCGCCCGGGTGAGAAGTTCCTGGAGAGTCTTCATTGGTGGAGATTGGCAAGCTTCCACCAGTTACACCGGGCGAGGAGTGTAGGTGGCCCATTTCGGTACTAATCTAATCTTCTTTCTTTGCGGGTCTGAAGCATCACAAGTCGAGTCGCGGCAAGCCCGACATGTCAGTAGAATTTGATTTTGTGCGGACTGTGTGCTGTTTGAGAAGCCAAAAGGATCGGGACGTCGCACACTTGGGTCAACACCACTACCGAAGACTTGCTGGTGTTCTTACCTTGCCGTATCACCTCATGGCACAAGGTCCAGAGCTCTCAGGTTTATAACACTTCACAATTCGCCAACTTACTAATATATAATAATACTAATATATAATATTAGTATTATAATAATACTAATATAAAAAATAAATATTTATCTTATTTTTGGGTAAGTTACATATAAAATCTTTTATAAGAGTGTTATTCCCTATAGGAACACCAAATACCACATTTTACCAGGAGGGTTAAAAATAGATCCCACCCAAATTAATATATGACAAAAGTCATTAAACCTATATCTCACTCTACCCTCTATCCTACCGTACCCTACCTTTCCATTTTGCAGATTTAAAACAACCCATCTCTCTCATTTTCATCGTTCTCTCTCTAAACTCTCTTTCTCTCTCCGATTTTCATCACTCATTTTCAGAGCTCTGCCCACCCACCCCACCCCGCTTGCCGAAATTAATGGCGTTCTTCATCGCCCAGCCGCGACTGAAACCACTTCCGCCAAAAACGCATCCACAGCCGACGAGCCGACGCTCCCTTGCAACCACCACGACGCGCCGCTCTCCTGCAACCGCCAACGCGTCGCTCCCCTGCAATCACCACGACGCTTCCATCCTCTGTCCAGTTCGCTGGAGACGGAAGCCGCCAATCTGAAACCTCTGCGCCACCGTCGATCGATCTCAAGCACAGTCTCGACGACGGCTGCTCATGCCCGGAATCACCGGCGGAGATGGCGGCTCTAATCGCGCCACCTTAGCTCAGCCCATCCGAATCTCGTCGCGACGATTGCCAACAACTCCGCCTACAGTCGTCGCCCCTCTGTTCTCGTCGTCAATTTCCGCCGGAGTTATCGTCGAAGAGACGCTCTCGCCGATTCCAGCCATGTAATGGGCCAGGTTATTTATTTTATTAAATTGCTGAGTCCAGCAACAAATTCAGGCCCATTTTCAAGTTAATTTAAAAAATTAAAATAGAAGGCCCATTTTCACCCTACTTAGGACGTGAGAACAGATTGGAAGTGGACTTTGAATTCTATTTTTTCGTGATTTAGTTGAGAGGCAGAGAGATGAATATAGGGATTACGATTATTCGTTTTTTTTTCCGGTAATTTTGATTAAGGGAGAACGGAGACCTTTTGTTTTTGGACACGGATATTTTTACCCCAGTTTTTAATTAGTTCACCCCAATTATCATTTCACTACCAAATAGATCATTTCACCCCATGTGAGTTTCCAAAAATACGCAAAGTCCTATCACTTCACCCCACACCAATGTAATAACATAAAATTGAAAAAACTTCCTCATTTGTTCGAAACACACCCACGCCGACGCACCACCCAATTCATCACCGGACGTCGAACGGCCGAAACCCACCCACGCCGACGCCGATGCACCACCCACGCCGATGCACCGGAGGAGACCCACGCACCGGAGGAGACCCATGGATAAAGGTACATCCCATTTCATTGTATTATTTTTGAAAAAATGGTATGGGTATTATGTGTTTATGTCAATTTCATTCCATTTATGCTTGTAAGTGAATGGGTTTTGTGTTTTGAGCACTTAATAGATCATATTTGTTGAAGGAATTGAATGGGTATTAGGAATTTGGTTGTTTTGTGTTCGTATCTGGTTTTCCAATTTTTGCCAATATGTTCGAAAATATTGGTCGAATTTTATACATATGTTCGGATAAGTTGGTCGAACATATGTTCATTGTTCAATATTTATTTTCGAACATATGTCATTGTTCAGGGTATATTTTCGAACATATGTTAATTGTTCATTAAAAAATTTCGAACATATGTTAATTGTTCAGCTTAATTTTTCGAACAAATGATGAAGTTTAAGTAATAATTTTCGAACATATTGAGGATTATATGTTTGGTTCATTTAAGTTTCTCACAATGTATATATTATGTATTTGTGAATTGAATAATGCTATTTAAACGTATAGGAAAGGAGAAGACTCGGCCTACTGCTTCCTATAGAAGGAGGAAGCATGAACGTAGTGAGCAAGAGTTGAATCTCGAGCAAGAGCCATGAGCTTCTTTATTATATCCCACAAGTGATGACCCCCTTCATCCGGACAATACATGGGGTGCAGAAAAGTTTTCTTCAGATGAAAATGAAGAAAATGAGGAAAAGGAAGGTGACGAGGAAAATGAGGAAGATGAGGAAATGGAAGGTGACGAGGAAGATGATAGAGGAAACGATGACATAGATGGAGATGATTCAGAAATACCTCATCCTCCACTTTTTGACGGGTTCAATAATCATGTGGCGAGTTATATTTATAAGGGGTGTGAGAGAGAGGTGTTAAAGTGTCATGGTCATGTGAATAAACTTCTTCTATGGGAGTTGGATCCAGAAAAAGATCTCCGGTCATGGAAGGGCATGTTTAAAAAATCAAAGTTGTTGTCACTTCGAACGTCTTCATACAAGAATCCAAACAAGAACTTGATTACTGCATTTGTTGAGAGATGGCATCCGGAGACGAACTCATTTCACTTCCCTTTTGGTGAAATGACTATCACTCTTGATGACGTCTTTTGCATAACTGGTCTTCGAGTGTATGGTATCCCGGTGATGTGTACTGAAGATGCAAAGAAAACGGGAAAAACAAGATTGATGGAGTTATTGGGCTTAACAGAGAATGAAGCTAGAAAAGCTCTCGAGGGTGTGCGTGGGTCATTTGTCAGACTTACTTGGTTGGAAAACACTTTTTCCCCGATGATGGAGTCTAGTGATCCTCTGAAGGTGTTATATTCTGCTAGAGCATATGTCTTGTACACGTTTGGGACCACTTTGTTTGCTGATAAGAGTGGTACACGTGTAAGCACAGACTGGTTGCAGTATACAAGGGACATGTCAACATTTGGGGATTATGCTTGGGGAACTACGGCGTTGGCATATCTTTATAGACAATTGGGGCTAGCTTCGCAAGTGAAGGTGCGTCAGATAGGTGGTTATCTGACATTGTTGGAGGTAATTCCTACCAATTTCATGTTGTTACCTATTTTAATTAATTTTGAATATATTAAAAAATTTCGACTAAAATTTTCAGGCTTGGATATATGATCACTTCTCAAGTCTAATTTTGCCTCCTAAAAATCCGACTTTTAAGTCAGGACCTCTGTCATGTGTCTACGCACCAGAAACACATACGGGGCCATGTATGGAACGCGTCCGAGCGTTTAGACACAGTTTAGATGTGTTTCTTCCAACACAGGTTACTTTTATACAATTTTGTACAATTTTATCAATGTGTTTTTTGTCCCTTACAGTTAATCATTATGCCTTTGTATTGTAATAGGTTTCGTGGACTCCATATCATTCATTCAGGGATTTTTGTCCCTTTCAACAAGTGGCCTTCTTTCATGGTTGCATTATTTGTGGGAAAGTGGCTGAGCCTTACATGCCCGACAGAGTTCTTCGGCAGTTCGGTTATGTGCAAACGATTCCAGATAAGCCTCTTGCAGCTAAGGTCAAAAGGAGTCGTTCGATGAAACCAAAACGTGATTGGGATATCATGGGGGAGTATTATTATCAATGGGATACACACGTTTTATCTATGGAACGTGTTGGTGAGACATGCAAGCACCCTTGACAAAGCGCTTATGGTTACGAGGAATGGTTCATTGGCCAAGGTCATCCAAGAGTTTCAAATCCTGACACTACGGGCCTTATTGTTCGTCCTGAACCTGCACGTTCAACGCAACCGTGGGAGAGGATTGATGCTGCAAAGTATGAGCTATCAAATTTAGTGCGAATGTATCATTCCAACGATGCACTGAGTTTAGATGAAGCAATGAATAAGGTTGTTGAAGTGATGACTATTCTCACTGGCCCAGAAGGTGGAACTTCGTCACGTGCAGGACCAGGTCGAACTAGAGGAATGACTAGATCTCGAGCCAGACAAAGAGGCGGGGGTGTTAGGCGACTTGGGTAATGGGTGCATGATTGAATTTCTATTTGGAGACTTTGAATTCTAGGGTTGTTTATTTTCGATTTTGGATTGTTGTTTTATGATTTGGATGGGAACTCATGGATATTAGGTGTTTTACGGTTTTTGTGAACTTATGGATATTAGGTGTTTTATATTTTTTGTGAACTTATGGCGTCTATCTATGGTTGTTGGAACATATAAAATGTCGAAATCCATATAAATGTTCGAAAATTATAGTTTTTTAAACCCCAAATTCATGTAAAAGTTCGAAAATTTGAGTTTTTTAAACCCCAAATGTAAATGTTCGTCAAAATCCCTGTATGTAAGAAATTTTCGAACAATTTCAGTTAGTTCCGAACAAATTTTCGAACATATTGCGTTTGTTCGAACAAAAGTTTCGAACAAAGTATAATTTTTCAACTAAAATTTTTGAACAGAAAAGGATTTCTTCACCCCCAAATTTAGAAATACACCCATA
>JAPKLY010003807.1:0-17073 GCA_026898435.1 Prunella vulgaris
TCCTTTACGAGACACATGTTAGATGTAAATTCTACACTATATCCTCGGTCACAAAACTGACTAACCGAGAGCAAGTTATGTCTCAGTCCTTCAACATATGATACATTCATAACACGGACAGAGTTAATAACAAGGGTTCCGAATCCTCTGGTGAAACCCTTAGAGTTATCACCAAAGGTTACCTGCGGGCCTTCTTGAGCTACATAATCCTGAAGGAGATCACGAAATCCGGTCATGTGCCTGGAACATCCTGAGTCCAAGTACCAGTCCTTCATCAGATCCTCCTTCTTCTTCTTGTAGCCCGCAGTGACCTGAAAAGAATCAGGCCTCAGGTACCCATCTCGTATTGGGTCCTACTGAGTCAGCCATACCCTTCGGGATCCAGATTTATCTGACAATTCTGACAGCATCAGTAGTGTAGACCTATTTCCCTGAAATGTCAACATACACAGTTTTCTTCTTCCTTTGTGCTTGGGAAGTTGAGGGTGTATGGGTGTCAGCCTGAGATACAGGAGCCCTAGTTTGATTTCTGGGGGTGGGCCTCCTGTTTCTCCTTGACCGGGGTGCATTGGGCTGAAGTCTGTCCTGAGAAGGACCAGCTCTGGCCTGACCTCTTGGCACATGAGGTCTGGCCTGAGTGTTTCTGGAGTCAGGTCTCCATTGCCTTTCAGAAACCACCTGGTTTGTCCTTCTTCTTAGAGAATTGGGACGCTCCTGATGGGCTCTGTGGAGTCTGAACCTCAGTAGTCCTAGGTCTTGCCTGAGGTCTCCTTTGTCCTGAGTTCCTTTTGTTCTGAGCATTTCTAGGCTGGGCCTGAGAAGTGCTAGGAACAAAATTCTTCCCAGTTTGAGGATTCCTAGGTTGGACCTTGGAGTTCCTTTGGTCTGTCTTCCTAGACTCAGAATGAAAAACTTTGACCTTTTCCTTAGGTTTTTATCTTGGTTTCTCAGTCCTTTGCCTGACAGGTTCAGCCGGCATTTTCTCTTTCCCTTTGCCTTTATTCTGATGAGCAACACTTGAGCTCTTGTCATCAGTTAGGGCAGGGACAAACTTTTTCTGAGAGTTGCTTCCTGAAGCACCTCTCTTTTTCTTGCCATTTGGGTCTTTTGAGGCATCATAGCCTAACCCAGCTTTAGCACCATCAGTCAGCTGAGAAAAATTTGTCAACTCATCAACCACTTGGGTAGATGTGTATAACTTCTTCAGCTTGACTTCAAGATGCCCATTGGTTTCTTTCAGGGCCTCAATTTCAGTGGTGTATTGAAGCACTAATTCTGAATGAGCTTTATCTTTTGAGATCAGCTCAAGATCCCAAGCAGTTTGCTCAGCACAAAGGCGAGCTTGCCACTCAGTTTCGAGCATCATTCTTAAAACAGTTCGCTCAATTATCAGTTGTTCCTGAGCAAGGAACAAATCAGTATCATGAGTCTCAATCAGCGAGCTGATGACACCCTTCAGTCTTTCTACCTCCAGTGGAGATTCATCATGCTTATTCTTAGCATTAAGTAGCTCCTCCTGAAGATGTACTAATCTGAGGGCTTCCTCAGTATCTCTTACTCTGAGAGACTCAGTTAACCGATCGTTCTTCTCACTCAGTTGTGTGTTCATATCCACTGTGTGAGTATGAGTCTCCTGCAGCCTTGAGAAGTCAACAATCAATTGCTCTAGGGCGAGCTGAAGGTCGAGTTCTCCTGCTGAATCTGAGCTAAACTCAGGTGCGTGATCAGGAGAAGAGGCAGAAGAACATACCTCATCATCTGCCATCAGGCAGAGGTCATCATACTCCTCATCTGAAAAGAGTTCAGGAGACCGGCGTCCAGGGCCATCTGAATCTGAGGAGTCCTCAGCTAGCAACGCTCTCCGGTCTGAAGCCCTGAGCTCTCTTTTAGCTCTCCGATCTTCTCGCTCACGAGCATTGAGCTCCGGACAATCATACTGATAATGTCCGGACTTGTTGCAGTGGTAGCACTGATCTGCATCAGAAGAAAGCTTCTTGTCAGTGTACCTTTTATCAGAGGATTCCCTCCTGCTCCCTGATGATCTTTCAGGTTTGGAGCTGGATCTTCTGGGCTCATCCTCTCTCCTCTTTTCATCTCTACGTCGCTCAGGCTCATTGCGCTCCCTCCTGGAATCTGAACCTCTTCTTTCTTCTCTCCGGGGGCTAGATCTCCTGGGGCTGGAGTACCTGCGATCACGGGTGTCAGTATAAAATTTCTTATACCTGCCGAAACGAGAGTTCAGTTTCTCAAATCGCCGTGCCATCAGGCTGTACTCCAAGGCTAGCTCATCTTTGTTCATGTCTTTTAGAGACTTGGAGCCAGATCCAGCCTCAGGCTCAGGAGTAGCTTTAAGAGCCACGCTCTTTTCTTTTTCAGATGTCTTCTCCTCACTAACTTCCTCACTGACAACACCCATCTTCTTCCTCTTATCGAGGTCAAATTCTAGAGCCTTTAACTCAGAGAATAGGTGTGAGTGAGTGATGTTTGTAAGGTCCTGAGTGTTTTTCAATAAAATTACTCCTGTGTCCCATCTTTCAGGGAGATAGTTCAGGATCTTAGAAGACACCTTCCTCTTGGGAAACTCCTTCCCAAGGGTTGCTAGCTCGTTCATCATCTTAATGAACCGAGCTTCCATCTGATCGATGGACTCTCCCTCTAGCATCTTGAAGGCCTCAAACTTCCTAATAGCGAGATCTCTCTTGTTTTCCTTGATCTTTTCAGATCCTTAGCTCATTTCCCTCAGAGTATCCCAGATCTCCTTAGCTGTCCTCAGATGCATCAGCCTGACCGAGTTCTCGTAAGAAACGGTGTGGAGTATAATGTTCTTGGCAACATTATCCAGTCTGATTTGTTTAATCTGATCAGAATTAAGCGCGGACCTCTCCACTTCTTCATCTCCGGCGGCTGGAACAGGGACATTGCCAGCAACAGGCCAAGTCGTCTGAAGATTTCTCATAAATCTGATTGGGCCATGTTCAATCACCTGTGGCATCTGATCATGGATAGAATAGAGATGTGCGAGTACCCTGAATTTCCAATAATCATAATTGTCAATAGAGAATTCAGGAAGATTGCCCTCGAGGCGTTTAGAACCGGATGCCATGATATGCAATTTTTCAGAAACAAGATCAGTTCAGTAGACCACAAAAAGTTTCTCCTCAGAAACTGTTGATAAACAAAGTCAGTGATCTTTTGAACCACTGCTCTGATACCACTTGTTGGTCCCGAAAAGAGTTAAATCAGTGTATGGGGGGGGAATACACTGATGTCAAATTTTTCTGAAAGACTCAGAAAAATGCTCTAACGCACTCAGTCAGGATTCCCTGAAGTACTCAGTATGCTGAATGTCCGCAGGGGCAGCAGGGACGGTTCAGTAATGAGTCAGATAAGCTGAGTGTGAGTAAAGTGCTCGGAGGCTCAGTAGAGATAACAAACCTACTGACTGCTCGGAAGCGAGTCAGTTGGATTGGACTACTATCTCAGTGAGTCAGAGTACGTGCGGAAAGTGAGCCCTTAGATTCTACTCATTTTAGTTTCTGAAAACGTTTTCTCTGAGTTGCTTAGTAAATTGGTGGTTAAGACTGACTGCACAGTATTCAGATTCAGGATGATTGATTCAGTCCTGAAGTTAAAACCAATGCAGTATGTTCAGTTTAATATGATGACATTTATGATCCTGAACAAAACAGTAAATCAGCACACAGGGTACTTTTTAACGTGGTTCGGAGATAACCAACTCCTACGTCCACGACCTGATTTAACAGGAAGCTATCCTCAAAACCCTGAGGATAGGTACTTGGGTTTTACGTGCCAAGGGACACGAGTAGCCAACTTCCTCTCTTAGGAACTGACCCCTGGGCGTTTTACAAGTCCCAGTCCTTCTAACCAACCTATCTCACACTTTGAGAGGTTTGGTATTCTGGTTTCCAACTAAGATAGCTCTAGCAATACAAATAAATGCTAAATAATAGAGCTATCGATCTAAGCAAATACAGAGTGAATCCTACTACAACACTAGGGAAATTTAATTGCAGAGTGTTGTTTATGATATGCTTTGAGTTCTTGGATTCTTGAGAGTTTTCTCTTGGAAATTTCCCGTTAACCTTGAATGGGTGCAAGGTTCTCCATATTTATAGGCGAGATTCAAAATAGATCCGTTGGAGGAGATCAAATCAAATCTTTCCTATTTTAGGTAGATTACAGGCTAGAAATACTGTTCAACCTACCCGCCATGCTTATTCTGGCAAGTTGTCACATCATCTGCAACCTTTTGAGACGCATTAAATGCCGCATTAAATGCTGCGCAGACTCCGTGCTTACGTTTCGAAAGATCATTGGCTCTTCGCTATAACGGCTAGTTGACCTTCAGACATTTATCCTTCCTCGTACATTCAATGCTCTGAGTCTCTTGTAATAACTCAGTCTGAACGTGTGCCTTAATGGAGTCTTACGGACATTCTTTTTGGCTCTTGTCCCATAGCATAAATAACCTTTTGCTTTGGACTGACATGATTCAGGTGATCTGAACCACAGCCTAAGTCAGGTCCTATGTGCATTCAGCACAGTATGTGTTACCCTTTTTGCTTCGGACTTACAGGATTCAGGTGAACTGAACCAAGGCCCAAGTCAGGTCCTATGTGCATTCAGCACAGCCTGATAGGTAATACTTTACTCTTCACTGACTGAGTTCTGTCCTGAACATGCTTAGTATATTCAGTAGAAACATCAGACAATGGTACTTCAGGATTGACTTCAGGATGAATCAGCAGGCTTCGATCTTTAGCTTCAGAACAGACAATCTTCAGTGAGACTGACTGATTCGTTCAGAATGTTTTACGCTTCAGACTTCAGTAAATTGGGTCGACTCCAATATTCTTCAGTTTTTAGCATGATCCTTCTGTACTGAATTTCTAACCTAACTATCCTGAACTATTTTATCCTGAACACTATACTTAGGCAAATTCATCAGGGGTTTTGGGATCTAATCAAAATACTCAGATTGTCCCAACAAAAAGGTTTCAACAGAGTAGAAGAGTACTAAAACTCGCAAGCCTGCTGACAACCAACATAAGTCCAAAGCTCAGAAGCCTCGAGATCAGAAGAGGAATCAAAGTCATAGCTCAGCTAAGACAAGGAGACCTCAGCAGAATCAGCAGAGGAATGATAAGCCTGGGTCATCTCAGTAGAGTAAACCCAAGCGAAACAGACCTCAGCCCTGGGTTACTTTTAATGTAACCAAAGTAGGCAAGCCATCACCGGCTAAAGTTTATGAGTCATTCGGAGGCTCAAGTCGAAATTATCCTTTCGAACCACCCACCTACAAACCTGCTGTTATCACTCATCGCCCCAGAAAAGATCCTCTGAGGGAGGTGATTTTTGTGGACAAATATGGTAGAAGGTTGAGATCCCCTAAACCTCATAAGGATGATCTCTACCTGTGGATCCATAAAGTCGATACTAACTAATCAGGACCCAAAGATAGGGTACCTAAAGCCTGAGTTTTAATTTCAGGTTAACTCTAGCCCTATAGAAAGAGGAGAAGCCAAGGGCCATGTCTGGTACATTGATAGCGGTTGCTCAAAGCACATGACCTTTGAGAAGCATCTTCTCCAGAACTTTATAATGCTGGATGGGCCTAGAGTTGTGTTCGGTGACAATAATTTTGGAGTCACCAGAGGAGTAGGCACCCTGCTGATCAAAGGAACAATAGTTGAAGAAGTCTACTATGTATAGGGACTCATGCACAATCTTCTGTCTGTATCCCAATTCTGTGATAAGGGATATTCAGTAAGATTCTCAAAGAACTCTTGTCTTGTAATTAATGATTTAAATGAGCAGGTGCTACTAACTGGCCTCAGAGGAGGTAATATGTATCTTGCAGATTTTGCAAGCTGTCCAGCTGACTCTTGTTTGGTTGCTAAAAGCTCACTAGAGATCAGCTGGCTCTGGTACAAGAGGTTAGGTCATCTGAACTTCAAGACTCTCAACAAGGTTGCAAGGAAGGGTCTAGTCAGAGGTCTACCAAATGAGGTGTTTGCATCTGAGCAGAAGTGCGATGCCTGTTAGAAAGGGAAGCAGACTAAAGCCTCATTCAAAGATGTGCAGAGTACTTCAACAACTAAAGCACTCCAGCTGCTTCATATGGATTTGTTTGGACCTGTCTCACCTTTTAGTTTCAGTGGAAGGAAGTACACACTGGTGATTGTTGATGACTATACAAGATTCACTTGGGTAGTGTTCTTGTTCAAGAAGAATGAGACTATGGTCAAGATGCTGGAGTTGTTCAAGAGGATTCAGAAGGAACTGGACCTCAGCATAGTCAGAATCAGAAGTGATAAAGGTACTGAGTTTCTTAACTCTGTTGTTTCTGACTATTACAGGGATAATGGAATTCAGCATGAGACATCAGCTGCCAGAACACCTCAGCAAAATGGGTTAGCTGAGAGGAGAAACAGAACCCTCAAGGAGGCAGCAAGGACTATGTTAGCTGAATATCAGACTCCTCAAAGATTTTGGGCAGAAGCCATCAACACTGCCTGCTTCATCCAAAATAGGTGTTTACCAGTCAAGAGATATGGTAAAACTCCCAACCTTTCCTCTGTCCATACTTTTGGGTGTAGGTGTTTCATCCATGACAATGGAAAGACTAAGTTAAAGACTTTTGATGCTAAGGTTGCTGAAGGAATATTCTTAGGATATTCTGGAAGTAGCAAAGCCTATAGAGTCTTTAATAAAGTCTCTCTCTGTGTGGAGGAGACACCCCATGTTGTATTTGATGAATCTTTTCATGAGTACAGCAAGGAGAAGCTAGCAGAAGAGGTGGATCAGCTGAATCTATCAGATAAGCCAGATCTGATTAAGGTAGTAGTACCTAGGATATAATCAGACTCAGATTCAGATGATGAGCCCAAATCAGCTGATAAGTCCTCATCAGCATCAGGTGATGACACATTGACTCCTGACACTAACCAAGGGGGAATTTCAGACAAGACCCAAGAGGAGCAGACTATGGCACCTCAAAGGGGCAAGAAGACATTGTCTGATTTCCCAGCTGAACAGATTCTAGGAGATCCAAGTGTAGGTGTTCAGACCAGAAGAAAGCTAAACTTGGGTGCTCAATTAAGCTATTATGTGTCTCTGATAGAACCCAAAAATATCCATGAAGCTCTTGAAGACCCAAACTGGATTGTAGCTATGCAAGAGGAGCTAAATCAGTTTGCAAGACAAGAAGTTTGGACTCTAGTGGAGAGGCCCAAACATCAGAAGGTCATAGGTACTAAGTGGGTATTTAAGAACAAAAAGGATGAAAATGATGTAGTGGTAAGAAACAAGGCAAGACTAGTAGCTCAGGGGTATTCACAGTCAGAGGGGATTGACTATGATGAGACATTTGCTCCTGTTGCAAGACTAGAAGCCATTAGATTATTTTTGGCCTACGCTGTTTTCAAAGGGTTCAAGGTATATCAGATGGATGTCAAGTCAGCGTTTCTGAATGGAATCCTGGCAGAAGAGGTTTATGTGGAACAGCCACCAGGATATGAGATTAGGAACAAGGTTTATAGATTGCAGAAAGCTTTATATGGACTAAAGCAGGCACCTAGAGCTTAATATGATACTCTATCACAGTTCCTACTGGATAGTGGATTCAGTAAAGGAAAGATAGACAAAACCTTGTTCAGAAAGGAAGATGGAGATGATATCCTTTTAGTGCAGATCTATGTGGATGATATCATCTTTGGCTCCCCCAACAAGCTGATGTGTGATGAGTTCAGCAAGCTGATGACCAGCAAGTTTGAAATGTCTATGATGGGGGAGATGACTTATTTCCTTGGACTGCAGGTGAAGCAGATGTCCAATGGAACTTTCATTAGCCAAGCTAAGTATGCCAAGAATTTGATTGAAAAGTTTGGAATCAGTAGCAGCAGAGAAGCTAAGATTCCAATGATGGCAAACTTTAGCATGGATCCAGATGAGGCTGGTGAGAAAGTAGATCAGACACAATATAGGGGACTTATTGGTTCTCTGCTGTATCTCACTGCCAGCAGACCTGATATTAGCTTTGCAGTTGGGGTGTGTGCAAAGTTTCAGGCAAATCCTAAGAAATCTCATCTGGAAGCAGCAAAGAAGATTGTAAAGTATTTGAAGGGTACTTACAATCTAGGTCTCTGGTACCCAGCTGATGACAACTTTCAGCTGAGTGGGTACTCAGACTCTGACTATGGAGGGTGCAAGATTGATAGGAAATCAACCTCTGGCACATGTCAGTTTCTGGGAAGTAAGCTGATATCTTGGTTCTCCAAGAAGCAGACTTCAGTAGCTACTTCTACAACAGAGGCAGAGTACATGGCTACTGGTAGTTGCTGTTCTCAGCTGCTCTGGATCAGACAACTGCTGTTCTTTCCTTTCTTTTCTCTATCTTGTTATGTCTAACTTGATACAGGAATAAGTTATGAGAGTCAGACAAGGCTACTTTGCTTCAGCTGGTCCATATCAGATGATATCAAAGACCCAGATGAGCAGAAAAGATTTTTATGAGGATCGCTCTTATCAGCTGACTTTGCCACGTCAGCTTTCCGATAATTATTTCTATGATCTTTATGTCGGTTTTAAAATCTTATTTTATTTATCAAATCTTTTCAAAAATTTAATAAATCCCTAATTTCTAAAATTATTTTAGAAAATTGGCAATCAAATCTTTTCTTTTACGAAAATTCGGGGATTTATTACCTTTTTTAAAATAAGGTGTCAGTTGTAATTAATTTAACACCGCCTAAATCTTCTCAAAAAGTGCTTTCATCATTACCTTTTTCAAAAAGGCGAATCCTTTAAGGCGGTCAAAACCTTTCGAAATCCTGACACCCACGCATCACCTCCAAAATTCTCAAAGGTCATTTATTCTGGACCTTTGATTTGTGTGATGCAAGATACAAATCTACGATCAAAACTGATCGGTTTTAATTTTTGGAAAAACTGCTCATATCTCTCTATACTTATATATACCCCTTTAACATCTTTCTGAAAACTTCTGTTCCTAAATCTTTCTGCCCGAAGTATTCCTGCATACTATTCTCTCTGAACTCAAACTCTGTTTTGAAGATATGGCATCTAAGGCAATGCAAAAACTTTTCAAGGAAAAGATGTACGCAGAGATGTGTGTCGATTTCGACACGACTAGGATTCCTGAAATCAGAGAAATCCTAAACCTTCTCCAACTTAAAAATCTCCGAACCTTCATCTCCATGACCCCCCCTGACCATAAAACCCTAAATTTCTATGCCTTCCAATTCCTTCTTAGGGCCCAGTTCAGCACAGACTCCATCGGCTCCTTGGTTGATGAAGTAGCTGTTGTTAACTCCAAGGATGCTGTCGATGATATCTTTGGCCTATCCTCCACTGGTGTCCAACCTCACAAATATAAAGAAGCCGACTACCTGGAAATTTTTAAGTTAATGGCCAGGAAGAGTCATAGGGACACCACCACGAATCTGAAGAAATCCATGCTGAGAAGGCGGTTCAGGTTCCTGATGGATGTGGTGACCAAGGTTATCTTGGCGGAACAAGGGATTTTGGACGCCATTACCAAACTCCGCCTGAGTGTGGCGCGTACCATTCTTGACGGGGTGCAAGCAGACTGGGTGAGTCTGCTATGGTTCCGCCTGGAACAGGAGTCCAAGAGGTGTACGGTGAAGAAAGTGGGTGGACAACAGGTTTATGGCTTCAAATCCAAGTGCTCCATGGCCACCAAGATAACTATCATCCTGGATCATCTGCTGCCCCAGCATGAGTGGGATGAGGAATGGGTTGTTGTGTACAACCACCCTAAGTTCTTGAGGGGAAGTAACTTGGACGTTATTGGGCCAGCAGATTCAGACTCCTTAGCTGATCCTGTAGCTGCTGCCCCTGGTCCTTCTGCTGGTCATAAGAAGAAGCAGAAGAGGAAGGCTTCAAAGCCTGCTGGAGGGGATAAAAAGAAGAAATCTAAGAAGGAAACCACTCCAGTTCAAAGGAAGCTTTCTTTTGATTCAGATGAAGAGGATGATACTGCTGTGTTAAGCAGTCTGAAGAAGAAATCTTCAGCAGAGAGGGCCACTCTGCTGGTTGACGAGTCTTCTGGTGAAGAAGAAGAGCAAGCTGTGGAAGAATCAGCTGTGAAGGCTGAATCAGATGAGAATTCTGGATCTGACTCTGATGGAGAGGAAGAGGAGTCCGAGGAGAGGGAATCAGCTGAGCCCTCAGTTGCTGAGACTGAAGTGCTACATTCCTCTGGAGATACTCCATCAGCAGAGACACATTTAGCTGCCTCACCTATCAGGTCAGCTTCACCTTCTTCTCTCTCTGATCCTTCCCTACATTCCACCCCAGCTGATCCCACACCTTCACAAATCCCAATCGGCAATGAACCAGAGGAGATAGCTACCTCTGGTGAGCCTTCAGCTATCCCCAAACCCTCTCACCCTAAACCTATCAACCTTGATGACCCCAACTCCCCCTCAGAAATGGCCAAACAAGCATGCCTATCTCACCATCGTTCAAAAGGGCCTCTTGAACGAGGGATGATTATTTCTGCCCTTGCCCACCTTTCCCTCTACATTCCCGAACTCAACCCTTATCCAGCCTACCAGGACACCCTTGCTGATGGGCTTGCCTGGGCGCAAGCAAGAGAAGGGCCAGTCATATTCTTTCTGGCCCTAATAAAGGAGATGGGAGAGGCAGAATTTACTGAATGGGAGGAAATTTTGATGGAGGCCTTAGAGGTTAAGGCTCCATCTCAGCTGACGACCCCTGAAGGGCTGAGGAAGGTGGCTCGAGCTTTGTTGCTCAAGGATGGGGTGGCACTGGATTGCCCTGAAACAGCAGAAACTGAATTTATTCCTCCAGCAGCAAGCTTTGAGATCTCCCCTGCTGATCAGGTAACTCCTGCACTTTTGGATCAATTGAAAGGATATTTTGATGACCACATCAGGGAGGTCAAAGCTACTCTTCTTGCTGCCAAGTCTGCTGCCCCCTCTATGATTGAAACTCATGTTCATCAAGTCCTGCTGGACCATCGCAACAAGCTGAAGGAAGCTATGGAGGACAGCTTGTATGCCACCCAGATTGAATTCTTCAATACTCTCCAGAACTTCAAGGCAACTGCCAGGGCTTTCAATGATGAAGCATCTGTTTCTCTTGCTGCTGAGTCTGAGAGATTCAGATTGGTCTCCGAAAGGTTGGAAGGACAAATTGCTGAGTGCAAACATGGTCAGGAGGACCTTAAAGCTGTTGTGGACAACCTTCCTACTTCTCTACCCTCTGCCACAGTTATTGATGATATCAAAAAGGGGGAAGAGAAGAACTCAGCTGCTATTGCTGCCTTGCAAGCTGAGATGGCCTCTCTGAGAGCTCTTCTGGTGGATAATCAAGGAGTTCTATCTGCTAGGATAGAAAATGTTGAAGATTACATCAACACCAGAAAGATGGACGCTCAGAAGACTCAAGAGCTGAGAGATCAGAAATTGGCTGAGGCATTGCAGAAGCAAGAAGTTGTTGCTGAAGAAAATGAGAAGAAGAAAAGAATCATGAATGCCGAATTAGATGAGAAGCTGGCTAAGGAGTTGCAGCTAGCTGAGAAAGAAACCCCTGAGGAGAGGAGGAAGAGGCAGGAGAGAGAGATGAATGATGAGCTTGAGAGGAGATATCAGAGGAAGCTGAAGAAGAAGGGGAAGGCAGTTGCTCAAGGCAGCAGGACTAGGAGTGGAAAGTTCATCAGACATCCAAATGAGCCTCTAGTTGATGGACCAATTGATATGTTCTACAATCAATTGTCTGATGAGCTGGTGGATCTCTGGAAAACTATTAAAGCCAAAACCATGATCCACTTCTATGTCCTCAGAGGAAAAGATACCAGAGGAGAAAGAGAGAAAAATGCTAAGTTCAGAGACTGGTTGAAGGAGACTTTCCCAAGTTCTTCAGAGCTATCACAGAAGAGATGCTTAAGGTAGAGGTTCAACCAGAGTTGCCAGAGATTGAGTATCTTCCAACCCCAACTGATGAGAGTGGGAAGATAGATTGGGTGGAAATTAGGAAGCATTGGCTGCAGATCACTCAACTCTTTCATCAACTTTCTGACAACTCCCTGCCAGCTTTGAAGGAGATAGAGAAGAGATTCCTGGACTGATTGCAAGTTCCTCTCAGATAATTTTGATTAAGTGAGATTCAATAACCTATAACATCTATTCCAATCTCAATCTATCAAACAATCGAACTAGAGAAAACCCTCACTAAATTAAGCAAATGCAGCTCTCGCTTGTTGCACACTTAATTTAGTACCTAATCGGGAGTATTCTTCACGATCTACCCCCTCTCGGGGTAATAGACGTCCTAAAATAGCAATTTAATATTTCACTCCACTCAATAATACACCAAATCAAGCAAACACAGGTCTCGCTTATTGTCCACTTAATCTAAATGCATAATAGAAGAAGAAAAATTAATAAAAACTCAAGAAATCCAAATTTTAGGAGCTCAATCATCTAACAAACTAAAATAAATACATAAACACAATAAAATCATCTGTTCTCACTCAATATACATCACCCAAAGCACAATAATTTAGCCCATGATCAATCTCAATAAATTAATAATAATAATTAAGCAATAAACCATAAACATTATAATTAAAGCAATAAAATGAAAAATAAAGGTGGATGTCACCTCAATGATGTTTAAACAACTAAATTGTTGTAAGAAATTAAAAATCCCACTAAAATCTAACTAAAAATTACAAAAAAATAAACCCTAACGCCTACTGCATGAAAATGTGTGTGTAGAATGGGGGAGGGGGGAGAGGAGCTCCCGTTGGTTTGAAGAACAAGTAGCCAAAATATTTCCCCCCAGAATGCATATCTTTCTGCCCCCTTCTTTTCAATCAAAATGAGCTTCAGAAAATATTTAAATAAAATGGGCTAGTATTAAATAATTTGAATTGGCCTTAACTAAACAACCCAAACCATTTACCTATTTTTCTCAGCATGGTCCTTCAGAATTTTGGCACGATTGTGAGAATATTTTCATTATCCATGAACTAAATTGGCATCCCTCGTGTTAAGATTTCTGTGTTAGATGTTTTGATGATATAATAAACCAATAAGCTTGTAATAGGACCAGCTGAACATGTTAGTCAGCTGATGAGTAGTTAGGATTAGATAGGTTCAAGTGAGGGGGAACCTACCTTGCTGCCTAGAAGATCCGAAGCTATCATAGAAGAGAAGACCAGCAGAGACCTTGTGGACTTAGCCGACTTTAGAAGACAGAAGTTTTAAGCAGTTGACACTGGAGCATCGAGAGCAGATCATCAGAGAAGTTTATATCAGCCGTTAGCTGAAGAGAAGATCAGCTGATATCAGAAGATTAGTAGATCAACTGAGAGCACGTCGCAGACAAGACAAGGACCATGTATAAAAGACGTATCCAGACGAAGTCAAGAAGACCAGCTGAGGTGCACACCAGCAGACTTGCACATCAGCTTAGGTCCAAGTATCAGCAGACTGATACACCAGCTGAGAAGACAGATCAGCTGAGGTTTTGTGCTCGGCCCAGATTCTTCGGAATCAACTTTAAGGGTTGACTTGCGACAGAAAAGGAAGATTCCCAGAATGGATGATCAATCAATCAAGGGGACAAACTTGATTGATTGAAGATCACAAAGATTGACAGGAATCAAGAAGGGAATTCAATCAATCACAATGATTGATTGAATACGAGATTATAGGATCTCAGATTTCTAGTCTTTTCCAACGGCTAGTTATTTGACCCTATAAATTAGAGTAATAGTGATAATTTCAGTATTGGATTTTACACGCATATTAAGCTAGCCAATACTCTGTCAGTTTTATCACTTACGCTAAAAAACACCGTTCATACTTATCCTTTGTAAAAGCTTTGTAGAAGCTGTGAGAAGTCAATTGCAATTATAGCATTGAAAAGTTGTAAAGAGAGTAGTACTCTCAAACTGTGTAAATAAGTGAGTAAGTGAGTTAGTGGAGAGCCCCTCAAGTCCAAGTTGGATTGAGGAGAGTGGATGTAGGACAGTTGGTCCGAACCACTATAAATCCCCCGTGTCTCTTTGTTTTCTTTTTGTTCTTAATTGTGCACATCACCTAAAAGCCGATTTTCATTCAAAACGTTTCCGCACTATTCACAGCGCACTACTTTCAAAATCAGACTACTTCAAGTACTCTGCTGGTTTTCTGAATAAGCCGAATAATTTGAAAAAGGTTTTTGAATACTTACAAGTCTATTCAACCCCCCCCTTATAGACTTGTTCAAAGGTATTCTTCCCTAAAAACCTGCCTTTGGGACCAACAAGTGGTATCAGAGCTGTGTGTCCAATAGACCACATCCTGAGAAAGCTCTTGGTTGTCACCTGGACAGATCCCTGAAAATCTGCTTTTGGAAAATTTTGTGTGTTTTTTATCTAATCACTTGCAGATATGTCTTCCTACAAAAAGAGTGAATCCAAGACAAGGAAGCTACCTAAATTCTCCATAGAGGATTATGATTACTGGAAATTCAGAATGGAGAATCACCTTGGAGCCATTCATGATCGGATGTTAGATGTTCTGGAGGAAGGGCCAATCAAGTTCTTCTGGGAAGGAGTAAGCGATGGCAAGACTCCAGAAGCTGAAATCAGTGAAAGAAGGAAGACAGAGAAGAAGAAGAGTGAACTAAATGATGCTGAAAGGAAACTCTTCAACCTCGATCAAGTGGCCAGAATAGAAATCATTGAGACACTCTCCAAAGAATATATAGAGAAAATCAAGACGTGCAGAACTGCTAAGGAGATGTGGGAGAAACTCTCCTTGATGTGTGAAGGGACAGATCAAATCAAAGAGAACAAGCTTCAAGCTGTTCTACACACCTTTGACACATTTAAAATGAAAGCTGATGAAACCATTGATCAGCTAGATATGAGGCTGATAAACATACTGAATAAGGCAAGCTCCTTAGGAAAGGATTACTCGGAGAAAGAGATTAATAACAAAATTCTGAGATCTCTTACTCCTAGATGGAGAGTGAAGGTGACAGTAATTAAAGAGACAAAGAATTTATTTGAGATGAGTCATCATACACTGCTATCTCATCTGAAGGCACATGAGTTCGATATCCAAGAAGAAGATCAAGAAGATGAGACTCCAACTTCATCAGTCACAAAGAATGTTGCTTTCTCTGCTACAGATGATAGTCAAGAGAAGTCCTCTGCTCCAGAGGACATGAGCTTAAAGGAGCAACTTGCTTTATTGACCAAGAAGTTTGACAAGATGTCAAACAAGTTTCAGAAGTATAGATCTCATTGGAAGAAGAATAAGTGTGATTCTTCCAGAAGATACCAGAAGTCATCTGATGCCAGAAGACCATCAGATGAACAGGAGACCAGATATAAGTCTCCAGAGAGAAGGAGGGAACCAAGTCCCAGAAGAGGAGGAGATGGTGTCTGTTTCACTGGCAACAAGCCAGGACATCTCAGTTATGATTGTCCTCAGCTTACCCCAAGGGAGAGAGAAGAGAAGAGGATCAAGAGAGATCGCAGGTTCGCTGATAAGAGAGCTCTGCTGGCAGAGGAGGAGAAGCAGGACATCAGCTCATCCTCATCCTCATCTGATTTTGAATCAGAGGATGATATTTGCCTCATGGCTAAGGTAGAAGAGGTAAATTCTCCTACTCCCTTTGTTAGCTCATCTTGCTCCTCTACCTATTCTATGGAGTCAGATATACACAAGTTGTTATCTGATCTCCAATCCTCCTTAAAAGTCTGTTCTAAGCTGGAAGAGGAGAATTCAAGTCTGAAAGCTAAAGTTTTAAGCTTGAGACAAGATCTTGAAAGTGCTAGACTACCAGTGATATCCTATGACTCACAACCTAACAAGTCTGCTGACTTAATAGTAAAATGTGAAGAACAGGAGAAGCTGATAGAAAAGCTACTTTCTGAGAACACTGTCTTAAGTGAAGAACATAATCTGCTGACAGCTAAGTTCGATAAACTCTTCAAGCAGAATGAACTGATAACCAAAAATTCACAGCAGCTTCAGCTGAAAGTGGATCAGCTGACTAAGGCAAAAAATGCTGTGTCTGAAATAGTTGCGTCCTCACAAACTGTGAATGATAAAAGGGGTCTTGGTTATCCCAAACTCAAACCACAAAAGAAGAAGAAAGGTGACAATGGATTAATTAGGGATCCTCGAAAGGGTAAAGGGCTAGCTGAGCCTGCATCTGGATCAGAAGGGCAAAAGAGCAGAGGGACAGAAAAGGTCCCAGCTGGACAGAAGAGCTCCAAAGCTCAGAAGTCTGCTGGTGATCAAAAGTGTTGGTCCCGAAACGAGTTAAATCAGTGTATGGGGGGGAATACACTGATGTCAGATTTTTCTAAAAGACTCAGAAAAATGCTCTAACGCACTCAGTCAGGATTCCCTGAAGTACTCAGTATGCTGAATGTCCGTAGGGGCAGCAGGGACGGTTCAGTAATGAGTCAGATAAGCTGAGTGTGAGTAAAGTGCTCGGAGGCTCAGTAGAGATAACAAACCTACTAACTGCTCGGAAGCGAGTCAGTTGGACTACTATCTCAGTGAGTCAGAGTACGTGCGGAAAGTGAGCCCTTAGATTCTACTCGTTTTAGTTTCTGAAATTGTTTTCTCTGAGTTGCTTAGTAAATTGGTGGTTAAGGCTGAGTGCACAGTATTCAGATTCAGGATGATTGATTCAGTCCTGAAGTTAAAACCAATGCAGTATGTTCAGTTTAATATGAAGACATTTATGATCCTGAACAAAACAGTAAATCAGCACACAGGGGACTTTTTAACGTGGTTCGGAGATAACCAACTCCTACGTCCACGACCTGATTTAACAGGAAGCTATCCTCAAAACCCTGAGGATAGGTACTTGGGTTTTACGTGCCAAGGGACACGAGTAGCCAACTTCCTCTCTTAGGAACTGACCCCTGGGCGTTTTACAAGTCCCAGTCCTTCTAACCAACCTATCTCACACTTTGAGAGGTTTGGTATTCTGGTTTCCAACTAAGATAGCTCTAGCAATACAAAT
>JAPKLY010003809.1:2446-17057 GCA_026898435.1 Prunella vulgaris
GTAGTGCCAAATTAATGGATATCCTTATGTGGTATCAAAGAATGGATGCTCTTATGTAGTGTCAAAAGAGATACGCTTAAGTCGTATCAAAGATTAAGAATGATTGGTATGTTTTCACGTTTACATGTCCATTATATTTAGACTTCGAACTAAACTATCCCCACGGAGTGATTATTTTATAATTGCTCACCCCTTCACCGAATTATATTTCAGATTTTCAAGAGTGAAGGCTACGAGATTGGCGATGCGGAGGAAGGTGGATGTGATGCGAGAAAAGAGAAGATAAAGGATAAAGTTTTAAAAAAAAAAACCAAGTAGGACTTATTTTTATGTTGCAAGATTTCTTTATGTTTCGGTACTATGTCTTTTTCCACAAGTTGGAACGATTGCATGCTTATGATTTGATTAAGTTCATGGACAAGTAAGTAATCTAATTAGTTTTCTTGATTTCTAATATGATGTATATGGATTTTAGTTAATCGCAATATGAGTTTTCATTGAATATTATGCTTATTTGATTGGGTTGATGAGTCATGAAAGATGAATTAGGATGCATGTTAGATATATATTTTAATTAAATATTATGAAGTCATTAATATGAGTTTTAGTATTTTTGCATGTGTAGGATTTGATGTGTTTCTATTTTCCAGTAAGTTTTAAGGGATTTTACGATTTCGTGATTTAAGGATTTCGTAAATTAAATTTAATATTCAGTTACAGTTTTTAATTAGCTTTCCAACGCATCTTGAATCATCTTATTTGGAGTTAGAACGAATTAGTTATGAATTTTTGAAAAATATGTGGCAGGTTGTGGGGATTTCCGAATCTCGCGAATTTTTGATAAAAATTAGTCACGGATAAAATTTATTAAAAATTATAGATAAATATTATATGAAGTCAGTAACCAATATGAATTTTTGTGGAATTTTTCCAGTAGCTTAAGTATTTTTAATTGATTTATTTTGTTGATGACGCACTGCTGAAAGTATGAAATCTTTGAATGTTTATGAAACTGTGATTTTAGATTATTGGAGATGGACGCATGAATAATTGTCTTATTGCTATATGATATTTTTTGAGTAATTAAAATATTATGTATGTTAGCCTAATTTCACAAATTTATTCATAGTAGAAATCTAGGGTTCGTTATAGTCCTTTAACTTACTACGACATCATTTTTATGTGAGATAAGTGGAGCTTTCTTGGTAATTCCTTTTAATATGTCTTATATGATTTATTTAAGTATTTAGAGGTTATAAATTGCATGACAAGATAAGAGTGTTAGAGAAATAGGATTTTGTATTAGTTAGTGGGCTGTTTTCGTACACACCCAGTTTTGATGAATACACCCCGACCTATTTTCAAAAGTAACACACCAGCTGCTGTTCCATGAAATATTTGTGAAGTGTTGCATGATTCAATTGATGTCTTTTATGTTGTATGTTTGTAGAATAAGTTAGTTACACATGTGAATTATGTTAATTATATTTGAGATGATATTTCATGATTTTTATGATTGTATTGAATGAGCTATGTATATTAAGTCAAGGGTTCAATTATTAAAAATGTTTTACTCTGATTTAGTTCTAAAAGGTTTTTAAAAGAAAAGAAATTTTATTCCAAGCGTGAGGGTTCACGTTCTAAAAAGATGTTTTCCAAATTACTAATTAAAAGTAAGATTTCTGTTGTTTATGAAAATTGGGGCGTGACATCTAATCTTGCCAAATTTTCTTTATTTTATATACCACTCGCTTGTTTATATATATATATATATATCAATCATGATGAGAAGTGGAAGAATTGAAAAATTGCTGAGTTGTATTAATAATACTTTTGTTGGATGAAATAATAAAAATTTTATAAGCATTAGTAATTAATAATTTTTAAACTTAGGTGTATGTGCATGTTAACATCAAAATTAAGAATATAGGATTTTGTTAACCTACGGAAAATGTTTTTCTCAATTATTCTGACACCTCATTTAACTTACCAGCTTAAATGAATCTAACAAACTCCTATTTAAAGTGTATGTGCATGTTAACATCAATATTCCTAGTTTTTTACGGTAACAATTATATTTGTGTTATTCATATTTCTAGCTTTAGTATGACCTAAATATTAGGCGAGCATGAGTTAAGGCCATCAGACAACACAGAAGGAAAAGGCACTGATCTTGAGGTAAACTCAGGATCAGGGCTAATAAATTTAAGAAACCGAAAGTTACGAAAACAATCAGAATATGTAAGTGTATTGAGATATCTCTAATGTGTAGCAAAAATAAATGTATAAGTGGTAATGAAAAACAATATGAACCTATCAAACTTAACAGTTGAGTGACTTATGAAGTCTACAACTGTAGAGTTCAATTCCTTTGTGAAAAAACACAAAGTTTTATGCCCCAAGTAAAAACGAATGATGAATTTAACAATAAATTAAATATGCAATACAGAAATTAAATAAACAACAAAAATAAATAAAGCAGTAAAAAAAGCAAGATTTATAGTGGTTCAGAGTCTATGAATAAGACCTCCTACATCCAATATTACACCACTTAGGTTCCAAATTCACTAAGAAATAATCACAAAGATCAATACAAGTAATTCCCCCTCAGAACTAGATTCACTCAGATTTCTATTCTATGTAAGAGAATACTCTAACCTATTCACTTAGAATATAAACTCATAAAGAGTTAAAAACCTCACAAAGAGATATCTACACTAAGTAAAATTTTTAAGAACGTTTGAGGGAACAACAACAAATGTGATTCTTGCTAAGAAAATCCTAACCAACTATCTTATAAGTCACAGAGGAATAAAACAAGAAAGCTCTCTCCCTCTCTTAGAAATGTAGGATGTAGACTTGCTCAGGTTGAATGCTTGAATGCTCTGGTTGTTGTTGTTGTTTCCTCTGAAATCTTCCTCTATTTACAGATAAAAAGGTGTGTCCTATCCATTGGAGAATTCACATTTGAATTATGGATAAGGCTCCTCTTTCTCTCTATAGCCTTTGCATGTGTGAAGTGGTACTCGTCTTCACTCAGAATAGTACTGGTTGTACGATTTGTCTTTTTCAGAATTCTGGTTGACTTTGAATTAATCTTCATTAAACATCCAGATTCTTCATGATAAATACCTCCTTAAGTACTCTCTAGTGAGTGCATAAGTGCTTCACTAATTTGAGGTTTAATAGTCATGATAATCTCTGTCAATTTTTAACCTTGCACTTTAATCTTCTAACGGTCAACTCAGTTGTAGGATCTTGAATATTACAGCTGCAAGTTCCTGCAGTTTCAATTATAGCTATAGGAATAACATTACAGCTGCAATGTCTTGTCTAGCTGTAGTTTAAGCAACTATACAGCTGTAGACTTCCCTTTTACAACCATAACTTCCTTAGCCATTAGAACTTACAAGAATTGTTAATAACCAATTAAGATATATGTTTTGCACACATCAAAATCTAATCAAAACAAGGTACTGAACAAGAAGTTTCCTTACCACCCATGATCTTTAGGTCATGACCTAACGTGGGCATGCAGAAATAGACGATATGCAAACATATGTACACTTAGGGTTTAGTTTTAGCCATTATAAATAGGTTCTCTCTCTACTGAAAAATGGACGACCATTATTATTCTCTTGTACTTACAATATTTTTTTGCTCATAATATATACAAGACGAAGTACATAAAGTCATAGCCCAAACAAAGAGGCTAGGAAAATCGGCGCACTAGACACTACAAGAAAATCATTGAAAGACAAGGGTTCAAAACCGTTGTCTTTCCATAATCCAAACCGTTGTAGATCGGCCTGTTGTAGTAGGTAGGTTAGTATAGACAACGGTTGATGAACGTTGTCTTTATCATGTATTACAACGGTCACAGACCGTTGTCTATACTTACATACCTACTACAACAGGCCGATCTACAACGGTTTGGGTTATGGAAAGACAACGGTGTTGGACCGTTGTTGCTTATGTTTTTATACAACGGTCATAAACCGTTGTATTTCACAAAAAGTTGTTGTAAGATCATAATAAATTTTGATACACAATGGAAAGACAACGGTTTTGGACCGTTGTGGTTAATGTTTTTATACAACGGTCATACACCGTTGTATTTCAAAAAAAAATTATTGTAAAATCATAATAAATTTTGATAGACAACAACGGTTATTGACCGTTGTCTTTTTATAAATTAAATGTTGATAGACAACAGTTATCGACCGTTGTCTTTATACTTTTACAATGTTTTATCGACCGTTGTCTTTGTACATATTAAACATAGTTATAGCTTAAAATAAATTTATATACAACGGTTTTCAACCGTTGTCTTTAGTTGTTTATACAACATTTAATGACCGTCGTATATACCAAAATTAATGTTGTTGTAGCTTAAAATTATAATAAAATCACAAGATACACTATGGTTCTAAAACGTTGTCTATAATCATTTCAACGTAAATAATCAAATTCTAAATCAAATAATAAAAATAAATTTACCATAAACATTTGACTACCTTGATCAACTTAATTGTATCAGTTAGTACAACCATGCATTGCCTAACAAAGCCTTCAAAGGAATTTCCACATAATCAAAAAGCATTTCAGTTACGTACGTACTTACTACCAAATTCGTTTACAAAAATTCCACTACCATCACTGTTCATGCATGTTCCACAACCAAAAAAATGTTTCTACCTTCAACATTCGTGCACCTTCTTCAATGCTCATCACTACATTGAAAACAAATAACATTTTAGCAAACCTAAAAATCAATAATGAACAAGACACACAATATATAACTATTGGCTTCATAAATCACCATATATACGTGTATATTTTGAATTCCAATTAAACTAAAGCAACTCACAAGTTCACCAACATATATAACATGTACGCAGAAACATATTTGCTAAAACCTACATTGAATTAATATCATTGATAAATACGATATATTAAGAGCTAAAACACAATGAAGAACAAACCTTGATCTATTCATACACATTCTTCAGAATGCATTCAGCCCATTCTTGCCGCACTTGATTCATTTCATCCATGGAGTAAGATGTAGTTTTTGGGAACTACAAAAAATATGTATCTATATAAAATTCATTGAAGATAATTACAAAATATGAAAAAAAAATAGAATATTACCAATGATTGCAGTGAAGCTATTGTCACTTGTTTGTCAAATTGCATAATTCGTTTCAAAAAGCAAAGAACATAGAAACCACATTGGTAACCATCAGGCTGCCTAGGGACCTGAATACGAAAAAAATACAGAAGAAACAATTAATTATGCATGGTTCGTTAGTCTATTTTATTACTAGTTTATTTTATGTACCTTAAGTAATCTCCAGATGATAGATTTCTTGCAAGACTTACTCAACCCCAAGTCAGTCAATCTAAAAGCTCTATATATTTTAGAAAAACGTGGTCAAAAAATCAATTACTAGAAAAATATGGTCAAAAAATCAATTACTTATATTTTAAATAAAATGGAAAATTTTAAACAAAACTTACAGGTCAACCACACTCTTCCAGACTTCATCTTTGTTGCGAGTGTAAAGAGGATCCAATAAACAAACCTCTAACTTATGTGGATCAATCACAGTCAAAATCCAATGATCTCTGGTAAAAAACAACATATATAAAACATTATCTTAATTAATAACCTCTAATTTTCGTAAGCTGTAAGAAATTGAGAATTTAATAAATACGCACTCTACATTACATGGCACCAAACATAGTTCATTAGGAGACGTTTCAATCATTCTAGTTGAAAGATTGCGTGCCCTTCGATCAATATCACTGCTTTGAAATTTCATTCCAGGGTAAGGGCCTAAATTGCTTGGATCGACAAATTTGAAGTTATAAACTTTGTCCTCACGTGTAGACCACTTATTAAACAGGTGCCTACCATTAACAAATGAATTATAAACTAACATATCAATAAACATGCAATGAGTTATTAAATAAATCATTATGCTTACCAAATGTAAACCACGATACACGAGCATGAAATTGGCTGCAATCGGCAGAATTGGTCGATGTCTTCAAAGTCGATATGGACAATTGAGTCATGACCAAAAACATTCTTATCTAAGGTAATGTTTATGTTTCCATTTGAAGCGGTTAGAAGCTTTGCGTAACAATAGAGACCGTTGAGGGCTGTGGGGACAGTAGACGGATCTAATGTTTGCTTCTTAAGTTCCTTAACTTTTTTCTTTGGTTCATCCATCTATAATAATTAATTGGTACGTAGCATGTAAGTTATTTCAATCAAACTAAATATATTTTTTAAACTGAATAATATTAAAAACTCTAACCTTGGTTCGTGGAGCTATTAAGTTCCTTGGCCAAGCCACGTGTGAGCCAACAGCATCACGAACAAATTGAAGTTCATGGTTTGGAAATGGTAAACGAGCATCCCCAACCACTGCTACATCAATGGCTACACGCATGCAATCTTTATGTAATTTCTTACCATGAATAACTTCATTGGGTCCATTTGCTCTAACCACAACTCCAAGTGCAACAATATCTGATTTAGGCTCCAACATCAACTCCACAAGTTTTCCCTACATGACAATTGGGGTAAATAAGGAGAACTAAAAATACAGCAGTTAGTATCTATTTGTTAATACAATTCCTTATATTCACCTCTAAGGATGGATAATCCTCCAAAATCATCACCTCATCCTCTACTTCTTTATGTGAAGGACTATTTTCAGCAGGAATCTCATCTACATCCATGCCACAATTTTTTTCCTTCACTGAGCAGCTGCCCTTCCCTTCAAATTTCATGGTGCTTCCACGACTTTCAAAAATTATGGCCTCGAGTCTTGCTATGCGTTCATCTAGTGCAGCATTCTTTTCCTTCTGGAGCATCAATTCTTTTTGGAGAATCTTTTCATTCTTTGTGGAAGTGCCAGGACTCTGGTGAAAGAATGCAGATTGGCTAACGAAACCTCCAACACCCCTCACACGTCCACCATGCTCTTTTGAATCAAGCACCCGTGAAAGAATTCCAGTTTTGGCATCTGATATCTGGGATGAGTCGTTGGTTCTACTCTCATCTACATATCTAGACTGCAATGTAACCCAATCAATGTATTAAAAAATAGTTTAAAAATTTGGGATAATATAGGAATAATCATTGTTTCAGTATAGTTATTATACTTACAATTAATGCAGCCTTTTCATTCAACTCTTCTCCCTGAATTAATCCTTCTTTGTTTTTTCGTCCTTCGACCCAAAGCATACATCTATCAATATCGCGATCCCCAGATAACAGCGATGGCTACATAAACAATCAATAAAGTTAAGTATTTTGTATGATGTGCAATTACGAGATATTACTTATGAATGAACTTACATTATCCTCAGCACAACCAACATAACCTTTACGAGAGAGACGGTGTGGAAATTTGTTTTGTGCACGTATTTGTTTCTGTTTCTCTCTCTTTGCCTAAATATATAAGAAAACACATGATCAATAATTGTTAGTTAAACTTTAGTAAATATCATAATATCTAATGAAAGCTTACCAAAAATTCTGGAGACATTCGAGTGATCACAAACTGACTCCAAGAAGCTTGTGAAATATTTGAATATTTCTCCGGTGGTGTATTCATTAAAACAGGATTGTCTTGTCTTTGATACACGTATCGCTCTCCAAGAAATGACTTAAATTGTCTAAATTTAGACCCACATGAGATTAGACATGCCCTTCTATTCCATTGATTTACATCAAATGCCAGCTACATAATCACAACAAATAAGATTAAAGTTCGAATATATATCAACAACAAAAAATAAAATATGAAATAACTTACAGTTACTGAATCCCATATTTGATCTTTCACTTCCTGCGGGACATCTTTCCATAGTTCATAGTTAATGTCCACCTTGTTGCGAACTAAAACCCCGAGGTAGCTTTGATATGCGGATTTTGCTTCACCTACAGCCTGTCCATAATCATTAAAGCGTATATTTTTCTTCAAACCTTTCACTCTGAGCTTCTCAAGATTAGTCATTTGTGTAGGCCCTCTTCGGTTAATAGTTCTACCACTCTTTGCCTCTTTTTTTCCCTTCTCTATCACTTTCTCATCATCTCCTCCACTTTCATCAGTAGTGGCTTCTTTATTTTGTTTCTCTATCTCCTCCACTCTTGGCCTCTTTATTCCTCCACCATCAACACGTTTGAGTTTTTTGTGACGTGCCATTAATGAAACAAACCTGAATATGCATATAACTCAATGAGTCAGTTCCAACTAAATAAAATTGTACGTACAAGTTAATAAAATACAAACACATCAACACAAAAAAAAGTACAAATAAGTTTAAATGTGAAAATATTTACCAAAACAATTAAAATTTAGAATTATCAATCCAAATCCCATCGCAATCTGTACGTGCGACTGGTGGTTCATAATCATCAGATGTATCTGGATCACTACCATGTAGCCCTTTGCTAAAACATTGATGGTAGATTGAACTCTCGTCAAACTCATCATCATTTGGGCAATCAAAATAATCCCTATTAGGAGTTGCAAGTACAACTGACCATGTTGCATCTTTAGGATCCTCAATATAAAAAACTTTCTTTGCTAGGCTACCCAAAATAAATGAATCATTTTTTAATCCAATCTTCTTGAGGTTTACCAACGTAAAACCAAAATCATCTACCTTACAACCACTCTTATTGTCCACCCAAATACACTTCAGCAACGGTATACGAAAGGCAAAGTAATCTAATTCCCATATCTCTTCAATAATGCCATAAAACGTCATATCAGCCATAATGGGATTTTTATCCTTTGCACTAGACATTTGCAAGGTCTTTGCAACTAAGCTAACTCCAGAGTTTTGAGTAGCTCGTAAACTATCACGCTCTTTCGTATGATACGTAACCCCATTAATGGAGTAACTTTGATACTTGAATACCTTATTGTTGGGCCCTTGTGCAAACCTCATGATCTTTTCAGATATTTGATTATTGGGAAGTTTCATTTCATTCCCAACCTGCATTGCGCAATTTATTGAACATATTTTATTAGTAGAGGTACAAGACATGATTTTGTGTGATGTATGAGTCAATAGTAGTGGAACTTACACGCTCACGCAACCAACTAATGAACTTCTTATTGTGTTGATCATGTAACCATTTTTGTGGCTTACGACCTCAAGATGATCTTAAGTGCTCCATGTGTTCACTAACAAAGGAATACAATGAATTGAATTGGAATAACCTCATTTTAACGCAAATAACTGTAGGCTGAAATACTTACTTGATGTAAGGATCTATATCTACGTCATTTGTCAATACATGATGATGTGCTTGGCATAACTCTTCATGGCCCGGAATATGCACATGTGGATTTGACAAAGGCTTGGTAAATTCATTACTTCCAGGCCTCTGTGGGATTCCAATAGTGTTCATACTTCGTAAGTGATCGGAAGCAAATTCCACTGCCTCTTCTGCAATGTAGCATTCAGCCATACAGCCTTCAGGGTGATTGCGATTTCGTACATAACCCTTGAGAACTTTCATGTACCTTTCAAATGGGTACATCCATCTATACCAAACTGGTCCACAAAATTTCACCTCTCGCACAAGATGCACCATTAAATGAATCATGATATCAAAGAAAGAAGGAGGGAAATACTTCTCAAGCTCACATAGTGTTATCACAATCTCCTTTTGCATGTCATCCAACTTTGAAACATCTATCACTTTACTACAAAGCTGATTGAAAAATAAGCACAACCGAGTGATAGTATGCCTGACATTATCGGGTAAGACACCACGAATTGCTACCGGGAGCAACTGTTGCATTAAAGTGTGACAATCATGGGACTTCAATCCAATAAGTTTTAAATCTTTCATTGAGACCAAATTACTAATATTGGACGAGTAACCTGTAGGCACCTTCATTGTCGATAAAGACCTGCAAACCTTTTTTTTCTCTTCCTTACTTAATGAATAACAGGCAGGTGGGATATATGTCCTCTTTTTTCCCACATCAGGTGCCAACTTACTTCTCAGTTTCATGTCCACAAGGTCAAGTCTCGATGCTAATCCATCCTTAGTTTTTCCAGGAATATCGAGTAATGTACCTATGAGACTCTCACACACGTTCTTCTCAATGTGCATCACATCAAGAACGTGTCTAACATGAAGATGCTCCCAATACTCGAGATCAAAGAATATCAATTTTTTCTTCCAACATGATTTTTCTTTTTTCTCCTTTGATTTACGATTACAGCTCATTTTTCCCCAACTGCATTTGAATCCAGCAACTCTTTTTACTATGTCAGTGCCACATAATACATCTGGAGGGGGATCAAAGTCTTGCGTGCCATCAAACGCCTTCTTTTGCCTTCGAAATGGATGCTCGTAAGGAAGATACCTTCTGTGGTATGTGTATGATATTTTCTTGCTATACTTCAATCTATTGGAATTTGTTCCTTCACAACAAAGAGGACAAGCATAGTACCCTTTCACACATTTTCCCGACAAGTTTCCATACGCTGGAAAATCATTGATTGTCCATAAAAGAACAGCACGAAGAAGAAACTTTTCATTTCGATATGCATCATATGCATCAACACCAACCCACAAACTTTGCAAGTCATCAATCAGAGGTGCCAAGTAAACATCAATATCATTCCCCGGCTGTTTGGGACCAGAAATCAATAATGTCAACATCATAAACTTTCTTTTCATGCATAACCATGGAGGAAGGTTGTATGTTACCAATATAATTGGCCAACAGCTATATGAAGAGCTCATATTACCATGTGGATTGATTCCATCAGCTGACAAGGCTAATCTAAGGTTTCGTGGATCTTCAGCAAAACTTTGCCATTTATGATCCACTATCCTCCAACAAGGTGAATCTGCAGGATGACGCATTTGACTATCAGAAACTCTCTCATCATTGTGCCATGTCAAATCCTTCGACACTACCTTATTACGGAACATTCTTTGAAATCTCGGAATAGGTGGAAAGTACCATAAAACTTTGGCTGGAACACCATCTCTAATCTCTAAATTCTTACCCATTTTCCACCTTGAAGCCCCACAAGTAGGACAATTTGTGTGGTCCTCATAGGCTTTCTGAAAAAGTATACAATCATTAGGGCATGCATCAATTTTCTTATAATTCATCCCTAATCCTCTTAAGCTTCTCTTGGCTTCATAAAGAGATAGAGGTAATTCATTATTTTCGGGGAGCATATCTTTGAGCAAAGTAAGGAGGTCGGTCAGAGAATTTTCACTCCATCCATGCTTAGTCTTCAAGTTATATAACTTCAAGATTGCAGATAATTTGGTAAATTTCGTGCACCCAGGATATAGAGGCTTCTCAGCATCAGCGAATATTTCTGTCAATTCATCTACACCCTCAGTGTCATCATATGCTGCATGTATAATATCATCTAAGGCTTCATGAGGATAATCTATATCCTCATATGTTCCTACTTGGTCACTTTCGCTCATTGAATATAGTTTGGGTTTCTCTCCATGCCACACCCATTTTGTGTATTGTCTGTCTACACCATTACACATTAAATGTGCTTTTACTCGAGTAGATGTGGACCTCTTTAAATTTCCACACTTTACACAAGGACATGACATATCATTAATATCCTTCACATTTTCACTTGCATAACGTATGAATTCATCTACTCCTAGACGATACTCTATAGACAACCTATCCTTGAACATCCATCCTTTGTCCATCTCTTGCATGTGATCTATAGTGAATTTAAATTACAAATAATTATGGTAAAATTTAAGGACACAATCTGACAAATAAATAGGCATGCAATCCTAACCACATAAAAAATTAGGGACACAGCCCTCAAACATGCATGGATACAACCCTAAAACATATAGGGACACAGCCCAAAAATAATACAACCTATGTAAAATGCACAACAATGAAGGGGACGAGCCTGATGTGTCGTGGGTGCAATCTCTCATGAAAGAATCACCACCCGAGATGGACAAACCTGCAGCTTCCACCTCCAGTGCTGCTGCGGCATCCGGTGTGTTCAAAAACGAATTTTCAAATTGACCTATTATTATTATTATTTTTTGGGGGGGGGTAAAATCAAAATGACTCAATTGATCAAAATCTGGTATAGGGACTGGGCTCGAGTGGATGCAACTCAATCAGCTCGTAGTCTAGTATTCATTTTTCAGTTAGAGAAAGAGACCTGTTAGGACAGTATTTTTGGGCTTGGTGATGGTGGGTAAAAAGGTGCTTAAGTCTAATGCTGGATTTTTTCCAATTTCGCCCCTGAAATATTATCTGCTGGATTTGAAATCATTTTATTGATTAACATAACAACGAAAGAGTATTATTCCATTTGTTATCTGGGCTGTAATATTGAAACCCCCAGTCCAGTTTGGGCAAAATTGTAATTTTTTTGCTTTTGTTTTGGGCACTATTTCTCTCTGTAATTTTGCAACAGGTATCGCATTATATTGAATTGAATCTTTTATCAAACAGTTAAAATCCACGACACATGTTCATTCAAGCATTTTATCAAACAGTTAAAATGCAAACTAAAACAGAGATTAATATGGATAGCCCTCTAGATTAACATAAATATACAATATCCCACATCCCACCCTCACACACCTGGAGGCAATAGCCTGAGCAGCGCTCGACGGAGGCAGACGAGTGACAGGGGAGACCAACAGCTTGTGCGCGCAATGAGTGACAGGCCAGGGCGCACGACGCGAGGAGGAGGCTGGCGGCCTGGGCGAGCGGCGCGAGGAGGAGACCGGAGCCTGGGCGCGCGAGGAGGAGACCGGAGCCTGGGCGCGCGAGGAGGAGACCGGAGCCTGGGCGCGCGAGGAGGAAACCAAAGCCTGGACACAGACGCACGGAGGAGACCGGTGGCCTGGGCAACCTGGCCGATGGTCGGAGGCAGAGGGAAAAGTATGCGAAGAAGAAGATTGTGGCCGACGGTTCGAAGGCAGAGGGAAAAGTATGCTTAGAAGAAGATTGTGGTCGACGGTTCGTAGGAGAGGGAAAAGTATGAGCCCTAGTTTTCAATTTGAATTTTCATCGATCACTGGTTTTTTTTAATTCAATCGAGCCCGGCCTAGTTTTATTGTTTAAGTTATAAAGTTTTAAAGTTTTGTTGTTTAAGTATGCCAAGAAGAAGAAATATAAAGTTTTGTTGTTTAAGTTATAATAATACCCAAATTAATAAAATTTATAAAATTTTTAATTACGTATATACAAACTTAATATTTCTTGTTAAGTTAATTAATGCACACTTAAGTTAATAATTAAAAATTATGTTTGTGATTATCCTTCATATATAATTCCCTTTTTGAAATTCTTAAATTCTATAATTTGTACGGTCATAATTTAATATTTTAATATCATATTAAAATTTTTTAAAAATTATTTTTAAATATTTTCTAATACAATTGAATAATCTAAAATATTTTATTTAAATAATTAATTTAAAATTAATGTATAATTAATTTTTAATGTCGAGTAGTGGGGGTTATGTACTAATTTAGTATAATTAAGTAAATAATTAATAAATAAAATTTTGGTGGAAGAAATTGGGGAAGATTTTAGAGGGCAAGATTTTGGGGATTTTTTGAAAATATTCCAAATGTTTGTTAAAAAGTGTATTTTAAATTTTTTAAATTGTTATTCAAAATATACTTAAAAGTGTTAGTTCTAAGCATTAATGTTTAAAGTGCTATTCTAGTCCTAAATTTAAAAAGTGATATTCTAGTTCTAAATTTTAAAAGTGTTATTTCAAAATAATATAAAGTGTTATATATTTTAATGAGTTAAAAGTTTTAAATGTACAATTGATCAAATATCATGTTACTACAACGGTCATCCACTGTTGTAGTAAATAATTTTATACTACACCATATTATAAAGATATACAACATTTAGAAAACCGTTGTAGTATCATTCTTTTTAATACATCACTTTTATGGTTATATACAACAGTCAATTAACCATTGTCTATAAGTTATATTACTGATATACGACATAGATATACAACGGTTCAAAACTGTTGTCATAAGGCACTTTCTACAACGCTGTTTCTATGAAAATATACAACGGCTTGAAACTGTTGTCATTTAGCAAATTTTCCTGAAAACCACTTATATACAACATATATTTACAACGGTTTAAAAACGTTGTAGTACGTTACTTTCTACAACGCGTCTTTTGTGGTTTAGACAACGTCTGTCCATAACCGTTGTCTATCATCAAAATCCTGCTGTAAAAGACAACGGTTCTTCTTTAAGCAACATGTTTTTTACTTTAGACAACGATTTTTAGCGGAACCGTTGTCTTTCCAGCGTTGTATAACATCATTTTTCTTGTAGTGAGAGTTTCTAGGAACAAACAATTGGTGCAGTCTGTAGGAAACGAATAAGTTAAACCCACCAACTCTAAAGCTGATCAATCAACTTTCCCTTAACAATGGTGAAGTCCAATATAGTAGCAATTTCACCTGAAGACAAGCCCCATGCGCTACCTCCAGCTCAAATTCTAGACGCAGGGGCTAACGTCGAAATTTTTGCGGAGGACTTTAACACCCCTGA
>JAPKLY010003810.1:0-15371 GCA_026898435.1 Prunella vulgaris
ATTGCTCATTTCTGAAATGCATGCAATGTGTGCAAACGTCAATACCGCCTAATCTTTGAAACGTGTTTATTAAGGTATCCCACATCGATAGTAAGTGTGGTCTTGGGCGGGCTTATAAGCCTGAACGATCCTCTCACTTAGAACCTGAGTTTTAATTGTAAAGTAAGGACTTCATACATGGTATCAGAGTCACCTCTCTACTTGATGTGTGGATACACCTGTGGAACCACGTGTTGAGCCTGATGAGTCTCTCACGTTAGGTAGGGTATTAAGGTATCCCACATTGGTAGTGAGTGTGGTTTTGGGTGGGCTTAATAAGCCTTGTCAATCCTCTTACTTACAACCTGAGTTTTAAGTGTAGAGTTACGCATTCATACAGTCTGTCACCGTCATAGTGCAAATACCAGGTTGTTTGTCCTATTCCAAATACACTACAAAGAAAAGTAACCAGGGGAGCTAGCTCACCTGGCCACCGGGCTCCTCACTTGAGTGAGTGACCTGGGTTCGATTCCCTTTGGGAACGAATTAGGAGGGAGATATAAGGGTGGACTTGGAGATATTCTTGGGATGTAAGGAGACTTGGTGAACTAACTTCTAACTACTAACAACTAACATTGTCCGATCAAAAAAAAAAAAAACTACAAAGAAAAGTGTGTTTTAGCAACCGCTATAAAGTCGATCGCTAATTATTAGTGATCGAGTTGCGATCGATTTTGATTACTGGTCAAAATTACAATTAGCGATCAATTTGCGATCGCAGTCGGTCACTGAATGCAATTTAAGTTAGCAACTGTCTAATGGCTGTCGTGATTTATTTTTTTGACCGGATAGCGACCGCATAAATGGTTACTAATTTAAAAAACAAACTGGCGACCATTTTTTCGGTCACAAATTATCAAATTTGAATTGGGTAGTTGATTATCTTCTTGATTCTAATATTTATTCATATAATCTAGTCAAGATCCTCAATATTTGTATTTATCACATGCTTAATATCATAACAAAATTTTGGCCATAATAAATCTATAATTACCAAAAACTTTAACTTAATTTAATAAAAAAAAGTCGGTCCTTAATAAATTTAATACATAATTACACCTTTTCTTATTTTGGTCTACTAACTTTTAAATTCATATATTAATTCCAAAAGAAATAAATTCTAAGAGCTCAAATAGATACATGGTCATTCTTAATTAAAGGTCTACTAACTTAATTTAATAAGTCCATAAGTAAAATTAAAGACTAACATTCCAAAATAAATTAAAGGACTAAAGCCCAATTTTAGAAACATATCCAACTTCCAGAACTTAAAGGTCTAAAACCTAGACTTAAGCATCTCAAACTAATTTAATCAAGCTGGGCCTTACAACCTTCCCTCCTTGAATAAATTTCGTCCTCGAAATTTCTTACGTATTTAATAATGAACGATTGGGATACTTGGCATTCAATTCCTATCCAAACAACGGGTAATTCACTACGCTTCCGCTGTGCTACTCTGATACAACTCCAATGCCCTTAACTCCTTTATCCTCGGTTCGCATTAATACTTGTTCTTTTACAGCATTCGCCTCGCTCGAAACCTCAAACGTACTAGTCGCACTATAAACGATCTTCACAACGCCTAAGCAAAACTAAGGTATATATGTGTTGCGCCAGTTAGTCATCGGATCTGAAATTTATGGAAGCAAACCTGCAAGTGTAGGGATGGCAAAACGACCCGCCCCGCAGTTGATCCAATCCGTCCCGCTCTGTTTGGATCGGCCCCGATCTGCCCCGTTTTGAGAATGGAGCAGATCCGCCCCGTCCCGCTTGCGGAGCAGATCAGGCATGGATCTACATATTGTTTGCCCTGATCCGCCTCGCTCCGCCCCGCTCCATATAATATTAATTATATATAATATTAAATAATATATATATATAAATATATAGAATTATATATTTTTTTTTTTTAAAATAATCAAATCTTGGATATGATTTGGTGATTTGGATGAATTATTGTCGATTAAATTGTGAATTTTTAATATTTTGCATTTAGTTTTTTTTAATATATTGATTTTGTAAAATTATGAGAATTTAATAGATGGAGCGGGGGAGATCAGATCCGCCCCGCAGTGGAGCATGGAGCAGGGCAGATCAGCGGGGCAAAGCGCGGAGCAGGCATGGATATTGAGGTATCCGCCCCGATCCGCTCCATTTGCCATCCCTATGCAAGTGCCTTGATCCTAGCTCGGTTCTCTCGAGAGTGAGAAGACTCGTGGTCGGTGTGGTGCGTTTAGATGGCTGCTGAGCCGGCATATGCCCATGCTGTTGACTTGTGTTGTCCCATTTCCGCTTGCCTTCTGTTCAGCTCTCTCGAATGTTAAGTTCCCATGTCCGGCATATATGCTTTGAATCGATCTGTATGGAGACCCTACCTAGGCAATCTACAAAAATGGTTCTACTAAACATATCTTCTGAGGCTGTCGTACGTGCAATAGATTTTGAAATCATGCATGATATATACTTTTAAAAACGAAATTTTATATCTTTCTCATAAATCACTTTTGAAATGATGCTTTCATAAATCATTCTTTAATGCTTGAGCATAATATTCTTCACGAGTTTATACGACCTTTAAACTGTTCAACTGATATTCCTGATAAATCTTAAATGACAAGTATAAAATATGTGCTTTCAAAAACTCTTTACTTTCATACCTGGAGATGTTCGCGGGAGTCGGTGATGGATGAGGTTCCTACTTTTTATTAAACTTTCATACATTTGCACATAAAAGACATTTTACTTTAACAAGTCTACAAGAATATAGACCTGCACTGTCATGCCCCAATTTTCATAGCAATGGAAGTCCTATTTTATTTATTTAATAAAGAAAATAATTGGGAAAACATTCTTTAGAGCGCCAATAACTTGCATGAAATAATTTTTCTTTTGTTTTAAAACCATTTGCAACTAAAATCAGAGTCCACATTCATAAATTCATACAATTAAATTAAAACTTCAAAGCACAACATTCCTAGTAACATGTAATTCTACTTCGGAGCAGAGAGGACGGGAAAACTACGATGGCAGGAGGATATTGATGGTGGCCATTTTTTGATCGATGGTGTTGGTCGATTTTTGGGAAGTGAGAGAGACAGACGGCTTGGGAGAGAAGGTGAGGGGAGTGAGTCAGATCTGTGATTTGAATTACAGGTCCATGAGAGAGGGGGAGAAATTTAATAAGTTGGTGTGTGAGCTCCATATACATTTTGGGTTAATTTGAAAGTTGGGATTATTTTAGTATTATTTTACAAATTAATTAGGCAAAGTTTTGTATGAAAATAGTTCATGATATGTTTATTATGATTCAATTTTAAAGTATAAATACATTTAATCAGGTGTATCAAAAATCTCATCAGGTGTATCAAAAGTTTAGATCAATTAAATTTATATATTAACCTCAACATTTGATACACCTGATGCATATTTTAATACATTTAACTAAATATTTGATACTTTAAAACAATGTCATGATAAATTTATCAAGAACTATTTTTACACCATACCTACTCATTTATTATATTATTATAAGTGTTTGTATTTGTAATTTACCCTTGTTCAAAGTAATTGTCAATTAGGATGTATATGATGATCTCAGATGCAATCCTATCTCTTTTTTTTTCGGTCTCATCAAGATCTCAAACAATTTTTTTTCTTCTTATTAACAAGTGTAAATCATTTAATAGACAAACTTAAATTGTACTCCTATTTTAAGTGATTTTGCTGTTTAATCATTTAATATACTAGGAATGCTGATGATATTTTAGCAAATATTCCGCTGGGAGATGCATCTTGATCACTTCAATTATTGACGCAACGAAAAAGTGCACTCTCATAAATCCGTTGATTCGATTTAATGAATAACGAAAATACGATCTTGAGAATATAATTGTTAATCTGTTGATTCCTAAAATACTGAAAAAACAATAAATAAACATGCAAAAAGAGATTATACCCAATTCAATTTAATATCAAATTGATCTCCTTTTACAATGATAATCAAACTCCTATATATACTAGAATTAAAGATATTAAAATCCTAACAAATCAATTAAATATACTAAAAATCTCAACAAATCATATCAGATAACTAAAAATTTCAACAAATGGAAACATAATAAAGATAATATTTAGCATTTCATATCTCCATCATTTTCTCGCACTTGAAAAATTCGTCTTCGAATCTGCAGGAATCTATATTTTGAGCAGTAAAATATTGTAGGCGATAAAACGGACAATATCAACTGAAAGAGCAGAAAAACTAAACATCTAATGGCATTTTGATCTCAAAAATATTTGCAATATCTTGCCCAAAATCTTGAGATGACATGAAAATAAAATCTTTGAAGGAAAAGCATAATAAATTAGTTATAAAATAATAATACTAATTAATATAATCAAAATCAAGTATCCCATAGTTAAAGAGCTCATCCATTATGTTTGTATTAGGCTCAATAAAACCATCAAAATTTCGGCCCACAGTAATTCTATCTAGAGGAATTAATGCATGCGATCCAAAAGAAACTAATGTGCAAACAGCCCTATACTTTGCACATTCCTATACTCTTAAAAAAATGTAGAGGCCCAAGTTGGAAAGTCTTGTTTAGAGGCCCAACGGGTAATCCTAGGCAACAGGCCCAAGATGGCCCAAACACACGCAGCTCACATCTTCTGCATCGCGGTACACGGTTGGTAAGGTGGTGTTCGATTGAGCCGGCGGATATGCCGGGAAGCACGTCCCGAATTCAATGGCCGAGTAACGTCTCGAAGGGAGCGGCGCTCAGTCAGTATTAATTACTCCCTCCGTCCTAAAATTACTTTCACACTTTCTTTATTTGGACGTCCCAATTCTTCTTTCACACTCTTAAAAAAAAAAATTTTTTACACTCACAAAAGTAAGTACATTTTTTCTTATTTTTTTATTTAATTTTAAACTCGAATATTACTTTTTTTTGTTCGCGTGCCAAAACTACTATGAAAATAATTTTGGGATGGAGGGAGTTTAACATTGTCCAAAACATCAACAATAGTAAATGTCAAAAATAATTTAAGTATATCTTCATGTTATTAATTCCTTTCATATAATATATATATTCCTTTAAGATATCACTTAATATTTTGGGATATGAATTCAATACAAGGAATGGATTCATATTGATAACCAAGGATAATAACATTGTGATGAAAGGCAAGAAGGTGAATGGCTTGTACATTTTAATTGGTAACTCAGCTGCTGGATCAGTGAATGCAGTTATGGGCAGTTCTGATGCTATCTTGTGGCACAAGAGGTTAGGGCACATTGGTGAAAGAGAACTGAATGAACTCTCCAAGCAGAAGGCATTTGGGGATTAAAAAACAATCAAATTGGATTTCTGTGATCACTGTGTGTTGAAAAAATCCAAGAAACACTCTTATGCAAAGGGGCAACATCATACTGATGCTCCTCTGGACTATGTACACTCTGACATCTGGGGGCCATCAAGAACTGAGACTCATGGAGGTGGAAAGTACTTCATGACTATTATTGATGATTTCAGCAGAAAGGTGTGGGTGATCATCCTGAAGCAGAAGAGTGAAGCCTTTGGAAAATTCAGGGAGTGGCTTCTTGAACAAGAAAACAAAAGGAGCAGGTCCTTAAAGCATCTCAGGACTGACAATGGGCTTGAGTATGTGTCAGAAGAGTTTGAAAATTTCTGCAAGAAAAGAGGCATAATAAGGCACAAGACTGTTCCAGCAAACCCTCAACAAAATGGACTTGCTGAAAGGATGAACTTGACTGTTTTGGAGAAGGTCAGATGCATGCTGTCAGATGCTAAACTACCTAAAATGTTTTGGGGAGAGGCAGTTAATACTGCTTGTTATTTGATAAACAAAACACCCTCATCAGCTATTAACTTCAAAACCCTAGATGAGCTTTGGTATGGTAGGTTGTCAGATTACAATAATCTGAAGGTGTTTGGTTGCTTAGCCTTTGCACACATAAGGTAGGATAAGTTGGAACCAAGGGCTCTGAGGTGCATCTTCCTGGGATATCCAAAAGGTGTCAAGGGTTATAGATTGTGGTGTCTTGAAGCAGGACACAAGAAGTGTATTGTCAGCAGAGATGTGACTTTTAATGAGAAAGTATTGGGATATGGTACATCTAAAAATACTCAGGATGCTGAGGATAACCCCATAATCAGACATACACCAGTTCAGGTGGAGCATACAACCAGGATTCAGAATGAAGATCAAGCTCAGGATAACTCTGATATCAGGAATCCACAAGCAGATCAGTCTGATGCATCAGTCTAATGCATCACCAGATAGTGATTCTGAAGATCAAACTGAAAAATCAGATGAAGAGGGTCAAGATTTGAGAAACTACAGTCTGGCCAGGGATAGACATAGGAGAAGCATTTATCCACCAATCAGGTTTGGGCAGGCTGACATGATCTCATATGCCTTATCAGTGGCAGAAGAAGTAGAGTATCAAGAACCTGAAACTTATGATGATGCAGTGACAAGGAAGGATAAAGATCAGTGGATTTCAGCTATGAAAGAGAAGTTAAATTCACTTGAAAAGAACAATACATGGGTCCTTGTGAATAAAGCAAAAGGGCAGAAGGTTGTCAGCTCAAGATGGATATTCAAGAAAAGTCTGAAATTGGGTCAGATGGACTAGAGCTGATCAGATACAAGGCAAGATTAGTTGCCAGGGGATTTACTCAGAAAGAATGAATAGACTTCAATAAAGTGTTTTCACCAGTTGTGAAGCACTGCTCAAAAAGAATATTATTGTCTAAGGTGAATCAAGATGGACTAGAATTACAACAGCTGGATGTCAAAACTGCATTTCGACATGGAGAGCTTGAAGAAACCATTTATATGCAGCAACCTGAGGGGTTCATACTATCAGAAGATGAAGGAAAGGTATGTTTGCTGAAGAAGTCATTGTATGGACTTAAGCAAAGCCCAAGGCAGTGGTATAAAAAGTTTGATAGCTTCATGATGTCAATAGGTTTTATCAGATGCAAGTATGACAGCAGTGTGTACCTAGAAAAACAAGGCTCTGAGGTACTTACATATCTATTACTTTATGTGGATGATATGTTAATTGCTAGCATAAGTCTTGGAAGAATTCAGAAACTGAAGGATAAGCTCAGTTCAACCTTTGACATGAAAAACCCTTGGAAGTGCTAAGAGAATTCTGGGTATGAATATTATCAGGAACAAGTCAGCTGGAAGGATGTTCTTGACTCAGCAGGACTACATACTGAAAGTCTTGAGAAGACTCCTCTTGGGCAACATTTCAAACTGACAGATGATCAATGTCCCAGGAGTGATCAGGAGAAGACTCAGATGAACAAGATACCTTATTCAAATGGAGTTGGAAGCATAATGTATGCCATGGTTTGCAGCAGACCTGATATTGCTCATGCAGTGAGCTTGGTCAGCAGGTTTATGGCTAATCCAGGAAAGGCACATTGGGAAGCTTTCAAGTGGATAATGAGATATTTGAAAGGTACATCTCATCTGGGATTACTATTTGAGAGGACTCAGGATATCAAGCAACCTCTACAAGGTTTTGTAGATTCTGACTATGCTGGAAGCATAGATACAAGAAAGTCTCTGACTGGATATGTGTTTACACTTTATGGCACAACTATTAGTTGGAGGGCTACATTACAGTCAGTGGTTACACTGTCAATCACTGAAGCTGAGTACATTGCAGTGACAGAAGCAGTAAAGGAGGCAATTTGGCTGAAGGGCATTATCAGGGAATTTGGATCAGGCAAGATGAAGTTACTGTGCAATGTGATAACCAAAGTGACATTCACTTAGTCAAGCAACAGGTCTTTCATGAAAGATCTAAACATATTGATGTGAGGCTTCACTTTGTGAGAGATGTGGTGGAAAATAAGGTAATCACAATACAGAAAGTTTCAACTGATGACAATGCTGCTGATATGCTCACTAAGGTTATACCAAGTTCAAAATTCAACTACTGCTTAGAGCTGGTTAAGGTACAGTCTTGGGATGTGCCTTAATACTACTGTGATGTGAAGGTTAGGTGGAGGCATCTCACTTACTTTGAGGTGGAGAATTGTTATGGGTGCAAAGAAAGTGAAATAAAGATCAGATGAGCAAGTACTGCTGATTAACTGAACATTAATATTATCAACTGAAGGGGGTCAGCTGATAGGTCTGCTGATGGTAATCTGATGGGGTCAGCCTGGATCATCTGGGAAGTCTACTGAGGTCATCAGGAAAGTCAGCTAAGTCATCTGGTGAAATCAGCTGAGGAGGTCAGCTGAGGAAGTCTGCTAAGGAGGTCAACTGGTGGAGTCTCCTGAGTGGTCAGGATGATCAGTCAGGATGATTGTCAGTCAGGATGGTTGGTCAGGTCAGATAGTCAGGTCAGGATGATCAGGATAAAGGTCTACTGATGATATCAGCTGAGTGCTCAGACTCAGCTGAGGACACATCACATCAGCAGACAAGAAAAGAGCATACTGACTCTAAGTCAGGAATTAAACCAAGAATCAGTTACGAAGCGGTTTAAACTTCCAAGTTGGGCAACTGGCGATCAGTTTAACAGAATCAAAACTGAAAACTGTTGGGCTCTGATCGTTATTCAAATTCGGTTGCAACTGTATCAGTTTCTTGTTAGTTGGTTACGATCAACAAAGCATTAATTAGGGTTTCTCATTCCTATATATATACACACACATGTATAGAGAAAGAGAGAGAGAACACAATCAACACAGAACACTCTAGAGAGATTCAAATACTTGTACTATGTATCTTCTTCATCGATTAGTGAGAGAAGTACCCTCATCCGTGGAAGTAGATCATTTTCTGATCGAACCACGTAAATCTTGGTGTTCTTCAATTTTTTTATTCCAATTGATTTCAAACAATCATTGTTAACTCAACATATAGGATTAAATGTGTGTTTCATCACTTATTTCTCATTTTATTTTTTGTATATATTATGCTAAAAATGACCATTTTATGTGTATTTTCTATTCCAAAATTGATACCAAAATATTTATTTTTAAAAATACTTTTTTTATACGAAAAGGACAATGACATTTTTCTTCTGGTGCCATTTTTGTATTTAACCCGAACTTTATGACATATCATGGAAAGCACAAATTCATCATTCCATAATTAATAATATTTTTTCTTGAATTGCTCAAAGTATTTATATTGACAGAGAAGTTATTTTTATTTTCACTGTGAATGGATCGCTAGTGAATCTATGACCAATAAAGTGAAAAATAAAAGTGAACCGATAATTCAATATTATTTATTCATTGCTACGTTGCACACTACGATAGCGCGGGACGATACGATATTAATATGAAAATACGAAGTTAAAAAAGAAGTTTGGGTATTCGTAAAAAATATATCTATTTATTTATTTATATTTAATTATATATAATATCTAAAAAAATTATATAATTCTTTTTATAAAATTTATAAATTAAATATATGATTCATATTTTTCTGACCAAAACTTAAGTATGTTGAATTATTTAATATAATTAAATAATAAAATATTAATTCAAATTTCGTTAGCTCATTACATACATCATAATAGTAAATTTAATCTAAAATAAGTGTCATACTATGAATTTAAATTATATAAAATAACAAAAATTTAGTTAAAAAATAGGGTAAATTGTACAAATGGTTGTGCTCATGAATGTGGTCATTTTTTTAACATTAATGGTCCCAAAACATTTTTTCATTAAAATCATGGATTAATGTAGGATCAAATCTGTTTAATACAAATTCTCATGGGACTATATGTGCAATTTTTTTAACGAATAAGACTAAATATGTTTTAAAAAGGACAAAAAAAAGAAGAACGTGAAACTAATTTGTTAAGTAAAAATTCTAATGGGAGCAAATGTGCTATTTATCCTAAAAAAATATATTTAATAATAAATAAGTAGAATTCGCGAGTCAAATTCGAGTATCCTTTGATTGAATTCGTCATGGTGCAGCCAAATCGCCACGAGGAAAATCAGATGTTTATTTTCAAGAATTGCATCCTATTTAGAAAGCGGTTACAAATCGAATATTATATTATATAAGTATTGGAAGAATCCATGCACCCTAAATTTATTGTTACTATATATTTAATTAATTAATTAATATATCAAATTTATTTTCTGAATAGTTTTTGAGAAGCGACGATAAGATGCAATAATAGTATAATACCAAATATGTACCAATCGTCTTTAGGAAAATGCCCCAAGTAGGTTTGCTTTTGCTTTATCAAAAACAATCACTACAAAACTAAAGCAATATTGGTTTATCGCATTTCGCAGTCCCTCCTCCATATTTTCTATCTATTTTCCCTTTTCTTTTCGTTTTCTTTTTTATTTTTTGTATTTTCTTATTTTTGAAATGGGTGATGCACATTTCTTTTGATGTGACGTTTCGGATCAGAAGGAGTATATCCCCAAGAATATCTCCAAGTCCACCCTTTTATTTCCCTCTAATTCGTTTACAAAGGGAATCGAACCCAAGTCACTTACTCAAGTGAGGAGCCTGGTGGCCAGGTGAGCTAACTCTCCTGGTTGGACGGAGGGAGTATATATTAAATTTATTGAATATTTTATTTAAAATTGCCTCTTTAACTTGTGACTTATTATAATATTTCTTTGGAAAATCGAATATATGAATTGATTATGTATTTCTATAATTTTAAATTTTTTAACTAGCAAACTTGTTTATAATATCAGAGCTTAAACTCATTTAATGTCTCTAAGTTTGATTACAGTTACAACTCCACACATATTACATTGATTATTCATCGAGTTTTCGCCCTAAAGTGGTACAAAAAAATTGCATTTAGTGATCAAAGTTAGCGACTGTCTTCAGATAAATCGCTAATTAATTCTATGCATTAACGATCGATTTATGACCGCTTTGGACTTGTGGTCACGAAGTTTGGAATTTAGCAACCGCCTTAAACGACAATCACTAATTGGACCAAAAATAAGGACAACCTACTAAGATGGCCTCAAACCTGACGAATTTGGCGACTGTCTAAACGGTCTTTGAGTCCAAAAACTTGGTGGTTACTAAATATAAACCACATGTGGAAATTTTTTTAATTACGTTCACTTAGTGATCACCTGTAGGCATTAGCTACCCACCAATTTGACCCAATTTCGAAAATGATTACGGGTATTAAATTGGCAGCCCATTTAGCGACCGTTTAGGCGGTTGCACTCAAAATTAAGAAAAAAGACATTTTTTTGTTTAGTGACCGTCTTTCATTTGCCGGTTACTAACCACTGCCTTTGACCCACGTGTCGAAAATGGGTCTAATATTAATGCTTGATAATATTGAGACCACTTTTTGACAGATCAGCGGTCTTTTTATCACACTTATTTCAGTTTCAATATTCATACACACGCTACACTCCTCCTTTCCTTTGCTGTCCGCTGATTCCACCAGCCGTTCACCATCCACCATCAATTAATTTATATTAAGTTTTTTAATATTTATATATTTTTGTATATATAATTATATATTTGATTTATGTATTTTGTTGAATCTAATTAGTTAATTATTTTTAATTGTAATTATTTAATTGATAATTTGAATTAAGTGATGATTAGTAGAGTATATAATTTATTGAATTCTTGTTTATATTTAGAGTTGGGTAATAATTTGTTGAATTTAATTAGCTAGTTAGTTGAGTATATTTAATTGATCATATTCGTAATTAGGTGATTATTAGTTGAATATATTTAATTAGTTATTTGATTGCCTGAATATGCATATTTGCTCGTTAGAATCAGTAAATATGTATAATTTGAACTTGAAAAAAATTTATTACAGATGAGGTGAGCAGAGTGAGAGTTAGTATCAGGGCCCGGAGAGAGTGAGAGGGAGGAGAGAGAAATAATCAAGATCATTGAGACCGATCGTCCCTGAGGTACGACGGGACCGTAGATGACACCAACCTCTCCACAGAATGGTCACTTCTCTCAATCATTCTTCTATATAGCTGGCTCCTCCTTAGTTGGCGGTGCCGTATCTTTGTCAAGACAGTATCCTATACAGGACTGTCACCTCACTATTATACCATCCAGAGGGATGTAAATATTTTTTTAATAACTTTTTATTTTTAATTATAATATTTGTTTGAAAAATTAAATGAAGCGTTTCTTTCATTATTTATTTTAATTATAATATGAATTTACTACGCACTTCTACAAGTTTGAATTTTTAAATAAAGCATTTTCTTTCATGGTATTAGACTTTAGGTTCACCCAATATTTCTTATAACTTTGATTACCGTAACAATTTCACCTATATTGAATTGTTACTCTCTTCAGGGAAGAGATCATTGAAAAATATATAGCTCATATTAAATGAGTAAAAATAAAAAATAAACAAATAAATTTATTACATATTATTCTTACAAATTCGATTTTTCAAATGAAGTTTGATTCTTTAAATAAAGACCAACTTAATTCACGAGATATTCTCTTACATAGACTTAATATATTTGTTAGTTTTGATATTACTAATGGCGAATACGAAAGAGAAACACTTGTGTACAAATTTCTACCATAGAAATATCTATTTTTAAAAAAGTCGCGGATCTAAATCGGACCGGGTTAGATTTGAACATTTTTTTTCAAAATTCGCGCACCTTGGCAAAGGCGTGTTACAATTAGGCAAAATCTGTGTTACAAATTCTTAAAAAATTAAATTTTTGTACTTTTAAAGAAAATATGTATTTCTGCAAGTATAAATATGTGTTACTTAATTTATTTTTTATTCTCTTTGTTGATATATGTTAATAATATGTTTTTTCACTCCCATGTATGTTACAATTTGGGCAAAGGCGTGTTACAATTAGGCAAAATTTGTGTTAGAAATTCTTAAAAATTTTATTTTTTGTACTTTTCAAATAACTATAAAGAAAATATGTATTTCTGCAAGTATAAATATGTGTTACTTAATTTATTTTTTATTCTCTTTGTTGATTTATATTAATAATATGTTATTCATGTAATTAATACATCATTTAATACCTTATATATGTTATATAAAATATAATATATATTTTTATAAGGATAAATAAATGTTTGTGCATATAGTAACACACATTTGATCTTGCAGTAACACACATTTACTCTAATTGTAACACACATTTGCAGTAACACACATTTACTCTAATTGTAACATACATTTGCAGTAACACATATTTACTCTAATTGTAACACACATTTACTCTAGATGTAACACACATTTGCAGTATCACAAATTTACTCCAATTGTAACATAAATTTGCAGTAATACATATTTACTCTAATTGTAACACATATTTGTTCCTCAATTTGTGTTATTATATGAGCATATATGTGTTACTATAGGATCAAATGTATTTTTATTAAGAATAAATATGTGTTACACATACAATGTAACATATACATGTGTTACATTGCATGAAAAATATTTACTTCTACAAAAATAAATGAATGTGTAGAAAACAACATTTAATCTGGTTGTAACACACATTTTGTCTTAAAGTAACATGCATTTGCCCCAACTGTAACATACCTGGGAGTGAAATCACAAGCTGCGCAAATTTTGGAAAAAAATACTCAAATTCGACCAGACCCGATTTAGACCCGCGAATTTTCAAAAATGAATATTTCTACGGATCTTAGATCCGTAGAAATTTGTATATAAGTGTTTGTGTTATAGAATATGATAGGATAGAATATCTTATGTGTGAAATTATCTCACTCAATTTTTTTTCTGTAGTATAAAAAATGAATTTCATTTAACCAAAATCCTAGCTAGATTTGTTCTCCGTTAAGTTGCGATCCGTACGTAATTGGTGTACATATTATAACGTTGTACTCTAACGACAAACACTTATATACAAATTTCTACGGATCTAAGATCCTCATGTATGTATTCGTGTACTTTTGTTAAGTATATAAGTTTCTACTTTTTCTAGGCCATTAGAGAGTAGGTACATTAATTGCAAGTGCGCCCAAAAATAATAATAATAAAAAAGGCATAATTATCATCGAAAAGTTACATGATTTGATTAATTTGAGTAGGAACGCAACATCTTATTTGGACACGTACTTATGCACTAAATGTCATATTTTTATTTGATAGGAAAGATGCTAATAAAGGTGTGTGGTTATACGGGGATTTTTTTTTTTTTAAGTCCAACAAATTAGGGGGTTTAGCAAAAGGGGGCCCGTAAGTTTGCCGGCTGGCAATTTAAGGACCGCAGATTTTTATCTTGGCAAATTAAGGATCGTAACTTTTTAACTTGGCAATTTAAGGACCACAACTTATTAACTTGGCAAATTATGGACAAAATTGGTCCGTATGAGCTCCAGTTGCACTGAAATTGCACAAGATTGACACTTAATTTGCACGTCCCATGTGTAGAATTAAGCCCGAAATCGTCCATCACGTGCAAATCTCGTGCAATTTCAGCCTAACTGGAGCTCACACGGGCCAATTTTGTCCTTAATTTGCCAAGTTAAAAAGTTGTGGTCCTTAAATTGTCAAGTTAAAAAGCTACGGTCCTTAATTTGCCAAGTTAAAAAGCTACGGTCCTTAATTTGTCAGTCCACAAACTTACGGTCCTCCTTGTGCTAACCCCTTTACCTGTTAGCCTTAAAAAAACTTTTTCCCGTGGTTATACGCATAGCTCCACCTTTTTTGGGTTTTAATTTGATACTTCGAATCATGAGTTGTGGATGGTTACTTTTGATTTTTGAACATGCATGGTGTGTGTCACCTTCAAACTTACTACTCCCTCCGTCCCCCTAGGAATTTGCACCATACGGGACGACACATTTTTTATGAAAAATTGTTTTATATATAAAATAGTGTCATATGAGTAAATATGTGTAAAGGTTTGTGAGTGTGCACGTAAATCAATGTTTCCTTTTTTGGTAGTGTGCAAATTTGTGTGAGACGCCCCAATAAGAAAAGTGTGCAAATTCATGTGGGATAGAGGAAGTATATCATTCTTCTTCCATATTTTAATTCAAAATTATTCTGTTAAGCTAGGTGCATGATATAATTTAAATATATTTTAAAATATTATCTCGTTATTATAAAAAAAAATTATTTATATTGAAAAATTATCTCACATTAAATTAATTTTATACTATAAATAAAAATAACTTTTTTGAGAAAAACAGGGATAACTATTTATATTTACTCGTGAATTGTACAATAAATTTATTAAGTAGTATTATTAATCTGTGGAAGAAGAAAGATTAATTAAGACATTTATTAATTACGAGGGGTATAACTTTTAAAATATTGA
>JAPKLY010003811.1:0-17044 GCA_026898435.1 Prunella vulgaris
ATTTTTTCTAACTTATGGCAGTAGGTGCTTAGCAACCCTTTAAGAAGGGTACCTTCGCGACCTTGGGCACTTTAGCCTTTGCCTTCGAGCTATTAATTACAACGTTTGGGACCTTGGTCCTTGCGCATTGCGGACTTTTGAGCATGTGGGCGAGCTGGGCTTGGCGAGCTAGCATAATTGGCGATCTGGTGCAGCTCGCCTGATCGGAGGGCTGCACAGGTCCAAACACTTGGGAATTTTTCTGAATTTTTACAGCAACGTAATTTACATCGGTTGCCATCTATATTTCTGATGTAAACCTTTGACTAGTCTATTACAGGTATTACAGGATTCTAGTCTATTGGTAGAACTTCTTTAGGTGTGCCGAGCTCCAGGTGTATGATGAAGCTTTGCCCTCTGCGTCTTCTAGATCATAGGTACCGTTTGGCCAAGCTGCAGTGACTCGGAATGGTCCTTCCCAATTTGAACCGAATACACCTGGTGGGGCCATCAATTTCTTTTTCAACACCAGGTCGCCGACCTTGAACCTTCGGTCTTGGACCTGAGAGTTGTAATATTTTTCCGCTCTGCGCTTGTATGTGGTGTTTTTCATTTCTGATGAAGCTCTGGTCTCTTCGATCAGATCTTTCTCTACTGCCAAGGCTTCATCATTCTTTTCTTCATCATACCCCACCACCTTCCAAGTCTTGTTCTGGATCTCTACCGGGACCACGGCTTCAGTCCCGAAGGCTAGGGCGAACGGGGTCTCCCCGGTACTGGCCCTATAGGAAGTTCTGTAAGACCATAGGACCTCTGGAAGTTCGTCTGCCCAGCTTCCTTTCTTTTCCTCGAGGCGGAGCTTTAATATGTGTTTCAAGATCTTGTTTACCGCCTCAACTTGGCCGTTCGACTGGGGGTGATACGGAGTTGAGTAGTGCTTCTTGATGTTCCATGAACTGCAGAAGTCCCTCAACTTCTGTCCGTCGAACTGCCTTCCATTATCAGTGATGACCGACTGCGGGAGTCCAAACCTGCAGATCAGGTTTTTCCAAATGAAGCCGATCATCCTTTCCTGGGTTATGGTTGTGAGAGCTTCGGCTTCAGCCCACTTAGTGTAGTAGTCCACCGCTACAACAGCGAACTTTACACCGCCTCTACCGGGTGGAAATGGGCCGATCAAGTCGATACCCCATTTCGCGAAAGGCCATGGGCTGAAAACCGACTTAAGCTGGTTGGCTGGGGAGTGGATGTTAGGTGCGAAAAGTTGGCACTTTCGGCACTTTCGCGCGAAGCTGATGGCATCTTTGCGAAGAGTGGGCCAGTAGTAGCCCTGTCTGATCGTTTTATATGCCAATGCTTGCCCCCCAGCGTGGCTCCCACAAATCCCTTCGTGAATTTCTTCTAACACTTCGGACCCCTGCTTCCTAGTTAGGCATTTGAGTAGGGGTAGAGAGAATCCACGTTTATAGAGTTGGCCATCCAGCAGCGTATACCTGGCAGCTTGCTTTACTAACCGGCTAGCTTCCCAGGTGTCTACGGGGGTTGTTCCGTCAGTTAAGTATTTTCGGATTGGGGTGCACCAATCTTCACTATCTTCACTATTCTCCTGCCCCCCACTCGAGGTTTGATTTACTTTGTAGTCGAACGTCGAGGGGTTTTTCAGTGTGGTGATCACAACCTCCGTGAATTCGGCTTCGCCGTTGCTAGTAGCTAGCCGGGCTAGAGCATCTGCTTGTGTGTTTTCTAGCCGCGGTATTTGATTGATGTAAACTTGTGTAAACATCGAGATCAGATGCGCGGCTATCTTCTGGTAGGTCATCATCTGCTGATCTTTTGCTTCAAATTCCCCCCGGACTTGGGATATTATTAGCTGGGAATCTCCGAAAACTTGAAGATTGGTTGCCCCCACAGCTAATGATAGCCTAAGTCCTGCTATTAACGCTTCGTATTCCGCCTCGTTGTTGGTTGCTCGAAAGTCGAACCGAATTGCGGAGGTGAAGACTTGTCTGTCGGGGCTGATCAGGACTACGCCGGTGCCTGCTGCTATGCTAGTTGATGATCCGTCCACGTAGAGATGCCACGGAGCTATACGCCCCCTCGTCGGATCTTGTGGGAAAGTTAGCTCGACGATGAAGTCGGCCAGTGCTTGTCCCTTGATCGCTGTTCGGGGTGCGTAGGTTATACCGTATTGGCTGATCTCCAGTGACCATTTCAGCAGGCGGTCGGCAGTGTCCGGGCGCTGTAGTATTTGACGCAGCGGGAACGTTGTCAGCACCTCCACCGGATGGTCAAAGAAGTAAGGCCTCAATTTTCTGACACTCATCACCAGTGCATAAGCCAGCTTCTCTGTTGGGGTGTACCGCAGCTCAGCTTCATGTAAGACTTGGCTCACGTAGTACACTGGGAGATGTGTTTTCGCCTCTTCTCGGACCAGGACGGAGCTGATGGCCACCTCCGACGCGGCTAGGTACAGATACAGCTTCTCTCCAGGTATTGGCTTTGACAGAATCTGTGTGTCCGCCAGGTATGTTTTGATGTCTTCGAAGGCTCGTTGGCATTCATTTGTCCAGACGAAGTGGTTTTTGAGGTGGAGCTCGTTGGCTTTGGCCGCCTCTTTGTACCTCCGTGTGTTTGCTTTAATTGCCTCGAAAAATGGACGATTTCTATCGCCGGACCTGGAGATGAATCTGTTAAGGGCCGCCATGCATCCAGTTAGCCTTTGCATTTTTTGGATGGAGTCGGGTATCCCCATTTCAATTATGCATTGGACTTGTGTCGGGTTGACCTCGATTCCCCGCTGGCTAACTAGGTGCCCCAGGAACTTCCCAGAGTGTACGCCGAAGCTGGTCTTTTTGGGGTTCAACTTCATGTTGTAGTGGCGCAGTATGTCGAAGGTTTGTTTCAGGTGGTCCAAGTGGTCCTCCTTTCTCAAACTCTTGACAACTATGTCGTCCACGTACACCTCCATGGATTCGCCGATGTGTTGGTCAAACATTTTGTTCACCAATCTTTGGTAGGTAGCTCCGGCGTTGATGAGTCCGAACGGCATTCTTTCCCAGCAGTACATGTTCTTGTTGGTGTAGAACACCGTGTGTTCCTGGTCTTCCGGGTGCAGAGCTATCTGATGATAGCCTGCAAAAGCGTCCATGAATGTCATCATTTCATGGCCTGCAGTGCTGTCCACCAGCTGGTCAATGTGAGGTAGTGGGAAGTTGTCCTTCGGGCATGCTTTATTCAGGTCCGTGAAATCAATGCAGAGTCGCCAAGTCCCGTTGTGTTTCTTCACCAGAACGGGGTTCGCGACCCACTGCGGACACAAAGCCTCCTTGATGAGCTTGTTGTCTAACAACTTTTCCACCTCAACTGATAGAGCTGCGTACTTGTCTGGTCCATATTTTCTTCGCTTCTGGCGTACGGGTCTTTTCGTCGGATCTATGTTAAGTCTGTGGCAAGCATGTTCCAACGGGATCCCCGTCATGTCTTCATGGGACCAGGCAAATACGTCCAGGTTGGACATCAAGAACAGCTCCATCCTCGACCGGTACGGTTCAGGTAACTCAGAACCGACGAAAAGTTCTAAGTCTCTTTCCGGGTCCACGGGGAGTGCCGTCAACTCCTCCATGGGGGTTGCTTTTCTCTTCTGACATTTCCACCTCGGGTCGTTGATGAGCTCGTCCCACTCCCCTTGTGACATCTGCGTAGGCTCGTGGCCTATGCGCGGCTCGAGGTCATTGGGTTGGCTTTCAGCTTGGGCGAGCTCATCGGCTGTGGACTCTTCCGGTGGTCTGTCAACTTGGGATGGCATGGTGACTCGAGGGATTGGGTCAACGTCCATGGGCATTGGTTCTTGACCTCCCGCAGGTCCTCCACCTGGGACCTCATCAACTACCTCCATGGGAGTAGGTTGCTGTCCCTGCGCAGCTACCGATCCCTGCGCAGGTTTCAACAGTCGGGTTTCTTCCATGTCCTCCATTGGTGTCGATTGCGTGTTCTGCACTGGTCCAACACCTTGGTTGATTTGTACGTCCTCTTCGAGGATGTGGACTTGCGTAACAGACTTCTTGACCCGGCCATCTTTGATTTGGAGTAAACACTCTCGGGCCTTTTTCTGGTCACCTTTTATAGTTCCGGCACCCTTCGGAGTTGGAAATTTTAAACAGTAGTAGTAGGTCGAACACGCCGCTTTGAATTCATTAATAAAAGGGCGGCCAAGGAACCCATTGTAGGAGGACTGCTGGTCGACAACTAGGAAATCTATGAGCCTAGTCAGTCTCCTTGCGGGATCCTCAGCCGATACAAGTTGGACGCTCAACCTAACACTACCTAGGGGGACGGTTACAGCCTCTCCGAACCCCACTATTCTAGCATTGCTAGGTTCCAGGTACGACTCAAAATCACCCAAGGCATCCAAGGTGGATTTGAAGAGGATGTTGGTGAATGCGCCGGTGTCCACAAGCAGCCTGTGAACTCGGACATTCATAATGTCGGTGGTTATCACCAACGAGTCGTTGTGGGGCATCAGTACCCCCTCCAGGTCCGCAGAAGAAAATGTTAGCTCGTCAGCGAGCTGCGAGGCGGTCCTGGGGCCGGAGCTGCCTTCCTGGACTTGATTTATGGCCCGGATCTCGGTCTTCCTCTTTCTCTTGGATATGGAGAATCCCCCATCCCGGAGGCCTCCTGCAGCTCCGATCTCCTCCTCAAGAACCAAGAGTTCCCGAGTCGGCTCCATATTTTGTTGAGGTTGGGGAGGTGCCCTCCGTCTGTATTGGGGACCAGGTTGGTCCGCCTCCTCCTCTTCGTCATCGGAGGTAGCCCTCCTCTCGAACCTTGGTCTCTTAGCTGGGGCCTTCTTCACGAACTCGGCCAATTTCCCCTCCTCGTAAAATTTCCAGAGTTGCTTGAGGAGATCTCGGCACTCTCTGGTGAAGTGGCCGATGGCCTGATGGTAGGCACAGAATTTGTTGGGGTTGAGCTTCGTGCGGTCCTGGCGGATCCGCCTTGGCTCCTCCAGCATGGCCTTGCCTTGGACGGCAGTTAAGACGTGGTCGACGGAAACAGCGAGAACCTGGTTGAGCTTTTCTTTGAGCTCGTCTCCCTCACCGAAGGCCTTTAAGTTCCGGGGGGCTTCGTAGGTGCCCCTAGACTTCTTCCCGTAGGGCTTCTTTTCCTCGTGGGCACCAACTTCTTTCAGTAGTGCCTCCTGCATAGCCACATACACCCCCGCCTTGTGGCGGAATTCGCTATAAGTGTTGGGACATGCGAGGTGCATTTCCTTCCAGAGGTCGGTGCCCCTCCTGAGTCCGCCCATTGCTGCGACGACTTTGGTGTCGTCGCTTACCGGCTCGCCTTCCAGCAGAATCTTATCGAACCTTTCCAGGTAATGCTGGTCGGTCTCGTGCTCACCTTGATGGATGTTGGCGAGTCGGTGCTTCTGGGTAAGGTAAGATCCAAACCCAGAGAAGTGGGCCAGGAACTCCCGCGAGAGTTGGCCGAATGAGCAGATTGACCCCGGGGCGAGTGAAGAGAACCAGCGGTGAGCTCTGTCCCCTAGGATCAGCGGGAAGTTCTGGCACTGGGTGGGGTCGGTGGCGCCGACCGAAATCATGAAATCCGCGTACTTGGCCAGGTGGACTTTCGGGTCGGATTCGCCCTCATACGCGGACATCACCGGGAATTGGATTTTCTTCTGGACCGGTGCGCGGAGGATGGCAGGTGCCAATGGAGAGGTGGGGAGAGTCGTGGCGTCAGGTCCGCCAGACTTAGCTGCTACCTGTACTTGCAGCATTTCAACGACCTTTTTCAGTGAGGCCAGCTTGTCATCCCGGGTCACCTCCGGCGGAGGGTGCTCAAAGGTTGTACGTCTCGCGGATGCACGTCCCCGAGGTGCCTCACTCTGGGGTGACCTCTCAGTGGCGGGCTGGAATTGGCGTCCGCCGTGGGGGCCTAGCCGGTCAGTGGCGGGCCTCCTCAGCCTTTCATGGGCTGACCTGTGCGGCTGCTGGTCAGAGTCCCCCTGGGACGCAGCTGGGGCTGCCGCACGCTCATTCTCTTCGTACCTCGGGCCCAGGCGGCCTTGGAGGACTTCCCTCCTTTGAGATTGGTGGGTGCCAGACGCCCCGGTGTAGGCCGGCTCCCTTCCAGTGTAAGGAGCGGGACCCTCCTCCCCCATTTTGGCTTTACCGGTCCTCTCCCTGCGCTGGCGAGCTTGGGTCGAGCTCGCCTCCTGCTCGGTGGGGAGCACGCTGTAGTCTCCCCTGGTTTGGGTGCCCTGAGTGGGCCTGGTCTCGGCGGCTGGAGCTCGCCTAGGTACTAGGGCGAGCTCGTCCTGTTGTCGCTGCTGTAACCTTTGTAGGGTTGAGATGGTGCGTCGGAGCTCGTCAGGATTGCTGACCAGGTCCCTCAGAGCGGGGGCTAAGTCTTCCTGGGTCACCGCAGTTCGCTGAGGTCGCGGAGCTGCGGGGCTTTTCTGGCGAGGCGGTTGTGATGTCTCCACCACCTGGTGTGAGGTCTCCACCTCGACCTGGTTTTGATTGCCCCCTCTAGACCTTCCCGCAGTTGTGGAGGTCTGTCCCTTGGCGGCTCGAGTGTTGGCCATTTTTGGGTTTCGGAGGGGGTAACTCGCTGAAGGGCGTCGAAGTGGAGGGAGGTCGCCGGGGTGATGGAGGTCGCCTGGATGGTTATCGTCCAGCTTAGGTGGAGCTGTGCAAGTTTTCGTCTAGCCTCGCGTGTGACGAATTGTCCAAAATTCAGTTTATTCGTGTGCACGCGTGCGTTTGAAAACTCGTTCCGGGCAGATTTTGCGAAATCCGATAATTCGGGTTTCTGTCCGGAGATCTGGGTCCTTCGTTCAGGGGATGAAGATGTGTGTGTATCTTCAAGTGTTCTTGAGTTTTGTCAAGAACACCTTCAAATCTTCAAATCTTCAACAAACCCTAATTTTTGTTCTTGGGTATTTATCGTAAAGGGACCGACCCTTCTTCTAGCGCCAAATTGTTGATAGAATTTATTAACCGATGTTTGTTTATGTGGCTAATATGACATGTAATTCTACCAAACAATAATCCAAGAATTTGTGTTCTTGGATGTAAAATATGAGGAGGGAGTAGAGAGTTTAGAGAGAGAAATGTTGCAAGAGTAGTAGTATTGATTTTCAGAATTGTGTGAATTGTGTGAATAGTACAAGAGAGGTCTTATTTATAGGTGTGCGAGTGTGAGACGACACCTTACGAGCCTATGTGGCTTCCGGTGTTGACGAGGGTTCCTTACCCTCGTCTTGGTCTCTCACACTGCTCCCTTTATCATGCCTCATCCTACTACTATGCCTTAGACTAGATGGGCCTCATTAAAAATCTCGCCGTAAACCACCCTTGTGGATAAACCGGACGGAGGGAAAAAGAGCACACCATCGGGGTTCTATTCGACTAATAGGCGAGCTCGTCGGTGAGCTCGGAGATGAGCCTAGGTGGTTTGGGCGAGCTCCAGGGCGAGCTCTGGTGCCTTGTGTGGCCCACGGACGTTATGCGATGATGGAGCTCGGCGAGACCTTCCCAGGGGTAAAAGGCGAGCTCTGGGCGAGCTCCGCTTGTAGGTTACCTCCATGTGGGCGAGCTCCGCATCTTCAAGGATCCGGGTGGGTCCTGGCGGCCTGCTAAGCCTTGCGTAATTGCCCCATGTCGATAATGTTAGTTCGCCATATCAACATTTGCCCCCCAGCTCGCATGCACTATGACCTTGTCGAATGTGCAAGCGAGCTGGAAAACTTAAAACATGGCGAACTACCTATGGATGATTGCTGGGTTGACAAGCGAACTCAACCCAGGTGGTTGCTTCTGGCCGACGTGGTGCGGGAATCCAGGGGTCATGCACGCCTTTTGAGACCTCGGTTCCCGTCCACAATAATGTCATCTTTTGAATTTTTGCAGACAGGCCCTTGCATTTCGCGAATATTGCACCTCGCCCCGACGTCTATAAATAGGGTGAGGTGGATTCATTTCTTCACTTTCTGCATTTCGAATTCCAGAGCTTTCCCGGCGACCGATTTTTCTTGTGCTCGACGGATTTTCGAAGGCTCTTCAAGGTAGGATTCGATCTTCCCTCCCTTCTCTTCTATCTTTTATTTGATTCTGCTGCTGGTTCGTCGTCATTACGGTATTTCGGACCGTGGATTGCGCCGAGAACCTTTGAATCTCCCTGACCCTTGACTGTTGGATTTTGGACTTCGGGACTTTTGAACTTTCTGAGACCATGTCGACACGCTCTTCAAGTAGAACCCTATCGGGCCGAAATCCTGACAAACGGCCAATGACTGAGGATGAGCCACCCCGGGTTTCGTATGTGGAAATTGGCTCCAGCTCCGAGGCGACCTCGGTAGCTCGCCAGGTGTCCGGCGAGCCACGCAGCGAACTGCCCAGCGAGCTACGTCCCGACCCGGAGGAAGGAGCCTCCAGTTCTGTGTGCCGCAAGGTATGGGAGGAGGGTGGCGAGGTCGCCCAAGAGGAAAGAGTTGCTAGCGGCAATGAAGGGCCCGAGGAGGTTGATGAGGGTGGTGTCGAGGTCGGCGAGGAGGGTGGCGACCTAGAAGAAGTTACTCTTGAATGGTTCCGCCGTATCGGTTTCCCGGAACCCCAGCTGGTAGAGTACCAGGTCCCCGCCCAGGCGGTTCACCCGTTCGACTGGAATGAGTACATTGCCGAGTACGCGGCTAGCTTCCCCTGCCCGAATAGGGTACCTCGCCCAGACCTTGCCGACCTGGAAGATGTTGCCCCCTCCGAGTTCAAAGCCGGCGAGGTGGTGAGCCTAATTGATGAATGCGACCTGCCAGTCATACGCAGGGAGTATCGCATCCCTCTGGACATCTTCATGTACGCTCCAATGAAGGATGAGCGGGCTGACGCACCTCCTGAGGGGATGACCGCCCTGAATGTAGATGTTCTGAGGGCCGGGCTTTCGTTGCCATTGCATCCGATTATTGGCCAATATCTAGCTGACAATAATCTGGCCATCACCCAACTCACACCGAACGCGTGGAGCAACCTTCTCGCCGCCCTGTCCATTTTTGGGCTGGAGGGTTACGAGAACGCGACGACCTCGGCAGACTTGGGCGAGGTTTTCGCCGTGACCAAACGGACACAGGACGGCGCAGGATATTATTATCTGAAAGCTCGTCCGGGGGAGAAGTTTCTGGGGGACCTGCCCAATAAAATCCGTGATTGGAAGAAACAATTTTTCTTCATAGGAGGTGACTGGCGAGCCTCCAGCACGTATCATGGGCGGGGTGACCGTATCCCCACTCCCGAGGGATATGGGGAAGCCAGCAGTAGGTCGCTTATTTCGGTGTGCGTGGGTTGAATTAGATATACTAATTCTAATTTCCTTTCCTTTTGCAGTTCCGAAGCGACACAAATCCAGCCGGGGCAGGCCTAAAGTGTCGGAGCAGTTCGACGTGGTGCGCGCCATTTGCTATTTGAGGAGCGAGAAGGATAGACAGGTCGCCCACCTGTGCGCGCACCATTGCCTGCGGCTCGCCGGGCTCCTCACACTGCCGCACCACCTTGACATCCAAGGCCCCGAGCTCCCAGGTCCAACTCTTTGCAGCTCGCCTATGGGGGAATGTAGCTCGCTCATTGTGCTGATACTTGTGAATTTTTGTGCAGGTGGTAGCTTTGTCGCTATCCCGATCGCCGAGGTCCCCGAGGCCTACCAAATTGTGAAGGAGCGATTCGAGATGGGCCCACCTCGCCCCAACAGACTAGCCCCGCCGTCCGTGCTCGCGCTGGAGGCGAGCAAGAAGGCGGAGCTCGCCTCCAAAAGGGGCGAGGCAGGTGGGTCGGGAGCCCAGAAGGAGAAAGCTCCCGAAAAATCCAAGGCTTCGGAGGTCGCCAGGGTCGGCCGAGGTGTCGGGCGAGCTGTTGCCCCCTCTGAGCGGGGTCGAGGAAAGAAAGGACCCCAACGGGGTGATGGGTCCCGGGCTGGTGAGGAAAACATCCAGGCTCGTAAGAGGACTTGGTATACGGGCCTGGTCGACGAGGAGTCCGACCGGGCTGAGAGGACCTCGGCGAGGTCGGGGCATGGGGGATCTGTTCAATCTACCGCCCCGTTGGCGGTCACGCCCATACGAAGTTCGCCCCCCTCGCCTTCCCCATTCGGTGTGCAAACCACCGACGATACACTGCTTGGTTGGGATCCTGACCAAGCTCAGTAAGTAGCTCGCCCAATTGACTCCCTTTTGCCCGTCATTACTTTATTTTTCTAACATTTTCCATCTGTTTTGATCTCGCAGTTATGCCCCAATTGCCTTCCCGAACAGCCACGAGGCCCTGCATGCCTTTGACCGATCTCGCTCTCTCACATCGATGCGGAATCTCCCTCCGGGCATAGCCCGGAATGCTGTGAGCGAGATGCCTAGGCACTGGACGACTCCACTGGTAGCAGGTGTCAATAGCCAAGATTTGAGAGAGAATCTTCTTCTCTCGACCCACTATGCGAGCAGGGTGGTGCTCGCCAACCAGAAGGCTCTTGAGCAGATTGACGAGCTGGAGGCGGGTCGTTCTGATAGGAACAAGCGAATGCTGGCATTGGCGGAGTCAGCCGACAAGGCGAAGAAACAGGCGCAGCTCGCCGAGGAGAGGGCTGCGGCCTCGTTGGCCGCCGAGCAGAGCGCCCTCCAGCAACTTGAGGCCGCCCAACGCCGGCTCGCCCGGCTCGAACAGGAGACTGAGGCGAGAATAAAAGCGAAGGAAGAAGAGTTCGCCGCCCAGCTCGCCCTGGAAGTCGACAGCCACCTGGTCACGAAGAAGGACCTCGCACTGCAGCGGGGCCTGGTGAAGAGCTCTAAGGCCGAGTGCGAGAGGCAAAGGGCCGAATTGGAGGCGAAGGCTCTTGAGGTCGCTGAACTACGCAGCAGTGCTGTCTCCTCGGCCGATTTGGTAGCTGCGAAAGCCGAGGCCTCGGATCGGGGTTTCGTGCAATGTTATGCCGAGGTCCTAAGGGCCCTCTGGTGGGCGCGAGCTCACCATGATGACGAGGTGAAGGCCATAGTGGGCGAGTTCAAGGAGTGCTTGGATAGGGTCCCCTTCCCCGATGATGCCGAGCTGGACATTGGCGACCTCCCCGCACTTGGAATTCCCCTGGATTTTGTTCCGGCTCGGTTCAAGATCATCAATACTATCCCAGTGCCGGAACTGAATCTGGGTGAACCAGAGGTCGCCAACCAAGAGGAGCAGACTCCACCCACTGTGGAGCAACTTCGAGAGGCATGTGGGGATGCCATGCTAGATTTGGGCGAGTTCGATGCCAGCGGGCTGACTGGTAATATCACCTCAGAGGCCGAACTCACCCTTCCCGGTGCCCAGGTCGCCCCTGCCCCTGCTGATGCCCCCGAGACTTAGGCTTTTACTGCTTTCTTAGATTAGCTTTTTATTTCCCAAGTTGTAGTAGGTCGCCAGGCTCCGTAGCTCGCCTAGAAGGAGCTCTATTTTTGTAGTCTTCACTTTTTTGTTTAAGTAGACTTAGCTCGCCGGGCACGTGCAGCTCGCCCAGAAGGAGCTTTTTGTAGTTCAAAGATGGCTAGCTGGTCGGCCTTTGTGGCCAGCACTGCTACTCATACTTAGGATTTTTTCAAGTATATTTTGGACTTGAAAATTTCTTAAGTATCTTTTGAATATAAGTCGAGCATTTTTTGTCTGACTCTTTTTATTTACGTCTTTGCGCCTTTACGTTATAATTTCTTAAATAGCTCGTTCTTGTTTATTTTTCTGGTACATAATTGTTCGTCTTATTCTACTTTGAGAAGCGAATCGTTCGTTTTACGTCACTTTCGACTACGAATTGTACCTCTGTTTTAAGAGTGCGTATTCTTCATCTTGTGCCACTTAGGGCCGCGAATCGTTCGTCTTAGGCCACTTAGGGCAGCGAACTACACTTCGATTGGTTCACGTTGGGCCATTGGGTTTCATGAACCTTGCCTTAGACATTTTTGTCTTTTTCGCGATTTTTTCTAACTTATGGCAGTAGGTGCTTAGCAACCCTTTAAGAAGGGTACCTTCGCGACCTTGGGCACTTTAGCCTTTGCCTTCGAGCTATTAATTACAACGTTTGGGACCTTGGTCCTTGCGCATTGCGGACTTTTGAGCATGTGGGCGAGCTGGGCTTGGCGAGCTAGCATAATTGGCGATCTGGTGCAGCTCGCCTGATCGGAGGGCTGCACAGGTCCAAACACTTGGGAATTTTTCTGAATTTTTACAGCAACGTAATTTACATCGGTTGCCATCTATATTTCTGATGTAAACCTTTGACTAGTCTATTACAGGTATTACAGGATTCTAGTCTATTGGTAGAACTTCTTTAGGTGTGCCGAGCTCCAGGTGTATGATGAAGCTTTGCCCTCTGCGTCTTCTAGATCATAGGTACCGTTTGGCCAAGCTGCAGTGACTCGGAATGGTCCTTCCCAATTTGAACCGAATACACCTGGTGGGGCCATCAATTTCTTTTTCAACACCAGGTCGCCGACCTTGAACCTTCGGTCTTGGACCTGAGAGTTGTAATATTTTTCCGCTCTGCGCTTGTATGTGGTGTTTTTCATTTCTGATGAAGCTCTGGTCTCTTCGATCAGATCTTTCTCTACTGCCAAGGCTTCATCATTCTTTTCTTCATCATACCCCACCACCTTCCAAGTCTTGTTCTGGATCTCTACCGGGACCACGGCTTCAGTCCCGAAGGCTAGGGCGAACGGGGTCTCCCCGGTACTGGCCCTATAGGAAGTTCTGTAAGACCATAGGACCTCTGGAAGTTCGTCTGCCCAGCTTCCTTTCTTTTCCTCGAGGCGGAGCTTTAATATGTGTTTCAAGATCTTGTTTACCGCCTCAACTTGGCCGTTCGACTGGGGGTGATACGGAGTTGAGTAGTGCTTCTTGATGTTCCATGAACTGCAGAAGTCCCTCAACTTCTGTCCGTCGAACTGCCTTCCATTATCAGTGATGACCGACTGCGGGAGTCCAAACCTGCAGATCAGGTTTTTCCAAATGAAGCCGATCATCCTTTCCTGGGTTATGGTTGTGAGAGCTTCGGCTTCAGCCCACTTAGTGTAGTAGTCCACCGCTACAACAGCGAACTTTACACCGCCTCTACCGGGTGGAAATGGGCCGATCAAGTCGATACCCCATTTCGCGAAAGGCCATGGGCTGAAAACCGACTTAAGCTGGTTGGCTGGGGAGTGGATGTTAGGTGCGAAAAGTTGGCACTTTCGGCACTTTCGCGCGAAGCTGATGGCATCTTTGCGAAGAGTGGGCCAGTAGTAGCCCTGTCTGATCGTTTTATATGCCAATGCTTGCCCCCCAGCGTGGCTCCCACAAATCCCTTCGTGAATTTCTTCTAACACTTCGGACCCCTGCTTCCTAGTTAGGCATTTGAGTAGGGGTAGAGAGAATCCACGTTTATAGAGTTGGCCATCCAGCAGCGTATACCTGGCAGCTTGCTTTACTAACCGGCTAGCTTCCCAGGTGTCTACGGGGGTTGTTCCGTCAGTTAAGTATTTTCGGATTGGGGTGCACCAATCTTCACTATCTTCACTATTCTCCTGCCCCCCACTCGAGGTTTGATTTACTTTGTAGTCGAACGTCGAGGGGTTTTTCAGTGTGGTGATCACAACCTCCGTGAATTCGGCTTCGCCGTTGCTAGTAGCTAGCCGGGCTAGAGCATCTGCTTGTGTGTTTTCTAGCCGCGGTATTTGATTGATGTAAACTTGTGTAAACATCGAGATCAGATGCGCGGCTATCTTCTGGTAGGTCATCATCTGCTGATCTTTTGCTTCAAATTCCCCCCGGACTTGGGATATTATTAGCTGGGAATCTCCGAAAACTTGAAGATTGGTTGCCCCCACAGCTAATGATAGCCTAAGTCCTGCTATTAACGCTTCGTATTCCGCCTCGTTGTTGGTTGCTCGAAAGTCGAACCGAATTGCGGAGGTGAAGACTTGTCTGTCGGGGCTGATCAGGACTACGCCGGTGCCTGCTGCTATGCTAGTTGATGATCCGTCCACGTAGAGATGCCACGGAGCTATACGCCCCCTCGTCGGATCTTGTGGGAAAGTTAGCTCGACGATGAAGTCGGCCAGTGCTTGTCCCTTGATCGCTGTTCGGGGTGCGTAGGTTATACCGTATTGGCTGATCTCCAGTGACCATTTCAGCAGGCGGTCGGCAGTGTCCGGGCGCTGTAGTATTTGACGCAGCGGGAACGTTGTCAGCACCTCCACCGGATGGTCAAAGAAGTAAGGCCTCAATTTTCTGACACTCATCACCAGTGCATAAGCCAGCTTCTCTGTTGGGGTGTACCGCAGCTCAGCTTCATGTAAGACTTGGCTCACGTAGTACACTGGGAGATGTGTTTTCGCCTCTTCTCGGACCAGGACGGAGCTGATGGCCACCTCCGACGCGGCTAGGTACAGATACAGCTTCTCTCCAGGTATTGGCTTTGACAGAATCTGTGTGTCCGCCAGGTATGTTTTGATGTCTTCGAAGGCTCGTTGGCATTCATTTGTCCAGACGAAGTGGTTTTTGAGGTGGAGCTCGTTGGCTTTGGCCGCCTCTTTGTACCTCCGTGTGTTTGCTTTAATTGCCTCGAAAAATGGACGATTTCTATCGCCGGACCTGGAGATGAATCTGTTAAGGGCCGCCATGCATCCAGTTAGCCTTTGCATTTTTTGGATGGAGTCGGGTATCCCCATTTCAATTATGCATTGGACTTGTGTCGGGTTGACCTCGATTCCCCGCTGGCTAACTAGGTGCCCCAGGAACTTCCCAGAGTGTACGCCGAAGCTGGTCTTTTTGGGGTTCAACTTCATGTTGTAGTGGCGCAGTATGTCGAAGGTTTGTTTCAGGTGGTCCAAGTGGTCCTCCTTTCTCAAACTCTTGACAACTATGTCGTCCACGTACACCTCCATGGATTCGCCGATGTGTTGGTCAAACATTTTGTTCACCAATCTTTGGTAGGTAGCTCCGGCGTTGATGAGTCCGAACGGCATTCTTTCCCAGCAGTACATGTTCTTGTTGGTGTAGAACACCGTGTGTTCCTGGTCTTCCGGGTGCAGAGCTATCTGATGATAGCCTGCAAAAGCGTCCATGAATGTCATCATTTCATGGCCTGCAGTGCTGTCCACCAGCTGGTCAATGTGAGGTAGTGGGAAGTTGTCCTTCGGGCATGCTTTATTCAGGTCCGTGAAATCAATGCAGAGTCGCCAAGTCCCGTTGTGTTTCTTCACCAGAACGGGGTTCGCGACCCACTGCGGACACAAAGCCTCCTTGATGAGCTTGTTGTCTAACAACTTTTCCACCTCAACTGATAGAGCTGCGTACTTGTCTGGTCCATATTTTCTTCGCTTCTGGCGTACGGGTCTTTTCGTCGGATCTATGTTAAGTCTGTGGCAAGCATGTTCCAACGGGATCCCCGTCATGTCTTCATGGGACCAGGCAAATACGTCCAGGTTGGACATCAAGAACAGCTCCATCCTCGACCGGTACGGTTCAGGTAACTCAGAACCGACGAAAAGTTCTAAGTCTCTTTCCGGGTCCACGGGGAGTGCCGTCAACTCCTCCATGGGGGTTGCTTTTCTCTTCTGACATTTCCACCTCGGGTCGTTGATGAGCTCGTCCCACTCCCCTTGTGACATCTGCGTAGGCTCGTGGCCTATGCGCGGCTCGAGGTCATTGGGTTGGCTTTCAGCTTGGGCGAGCTCATCGGCTGTGGACTCTTCCGGTGGTCTGTCAACTTGGGATGGCATGGTGACTCGAGGGATTGGGTCAACGTCCATGGGCATTGGTTCTTGACCTCCCGCAGGTCCTCCACCTGGGACCTCATCAACTACCTCCATGGGAGTAGGTTGCTGTCCCTGCGCAGCTACCGATCCCTGCGCAGGTTTCAACAGTCGGGTTTCTTCCATGTCCTCCATTGGTGTCGATTGCGTGTTCTGCACTGGTCCAACACCTTGGTTGATTTGTACGTCCTCTTCGAGGATGTGGACTTGCGTAACAGACTTCTTGACCCGGCCATCTTTGATTTGGAGTAAACACTCTCGGGCCTTTTTCTGGTCACCTTTTATAGTTCCGGCACCCTTCGGAGTTGGAAATTTTAAACAGTAGTAGTAGGTCGAACACGCCGCTTTGAATTCATTAATAAAAGGGCGGCCAAGGAACCCATTGTAGGAGGACTGCTGGTCGACAACTAGGAAATCTATGAGCCTAGTCAGTCTCCTTGCGGGATCCTCAGCCGATACAAGTTGGACGCTCAACCTAACACTACCTAGGGGGACGGTTACAGCCTCTCCGAACCCCACTATTCTAGCATTGCTAGGTTCCAGGTACGACTCAAAATCACCCAAGGCATCCAAGGTGGATTTGAAGAGGATGTTGGTGAATGCGCCGGTGTCCACAAGCAGCCTGTGAACTCGGACATTCATAATGTCGGTGGTTATCACCAACGAGTCGTTGTGGGGCATCAGTACCCCCTCCAGGTCCGCAGAAGAAAATGTTAGCTCGTCAGCGAGCTGCGAGGCGGTCCTGGGGCCGGAGCTGCCTTCCTGGACTTGATTTATGGCCCGGATCTCGGTCTTCCTCTTTCTCTTGGATATGGAGAATCCCCCATCCCGGAGGCCTCCTGCAGCTCCGATCTCCTCCTCAAGAACCAAGAGTTCCCGAGTCGGCTCCATATTTTGTTGAGGTTGGGGAGGTGCCCTCCGTCTGTATTGGGGACCAGGTTGGTCCGCCTCCTCCTCTTCGTCATCGGAGGTAGCCCTCCTCTCGAACCTTGGTCTCTTAGCTGGGGCCTTCTTCACGAACTCGGCCAATTTCCCCTCCTCGTAAAATTTCCAGAGTTGCTTGAGGAGATCTCGGCACTCTCTGGTGAAGTGGCCGATGGCCTGATGGTAGGCACAGAATTTGTTGGGGTTGAGCTTCGTGCGGTCCTGGCGGATCCGCCTTGGCTCCTCCAGCATGGCCTTGCCTTGGACGGCAGTTAAGACGTGGTCGACGGAAACAGCGAGAACCTGGTTGAGCTTTTCTTTGAGCTCGTCTCCCTC
>JAPKLY010003812.1:0-17033 GCA_026898435.1 Prunella vulgaris
TTTCACCTCCAATTCTTCATTTTCTCAACATCTTGGCTTGACTTGAGCTTTTTCCCATCATGAACATTGATCATGATTGCTTGCATTGATCACGTCTCCTCGTTTCTTCTCAATTTCTCCTCTTTTTGTCAACTATTTCCTACATTGCCACATTTTCTCCAAAAATTGATTAAGTAGACAAAAAGGACTATTTCACTCAAAATGACATACAAATCAACTCATTATAAGCATAAATTAAACACATTTTGATGCAAAAATGACACTAATCACTCTCCAATGAAGCTAATAAATTATCAAAGATTCCGACGTAGCAAGTATGAATTCCGGCCATGCACATACCCCAAACTACAAGTACAACCACTAACCGAATGTGTAAGGACCGAACATTGATCAGAAGCTAACCTGAAATTGTTGTACCAAATTAGGACGACAAAAAACCCAAATATTTGGACACAAACTCAGCCTTTTATTTTTCGCAGTCAAAGATAAATTAACCAGTTTCCAAAATCTCAACGGGATGTTCAAAAGAAGGACTTTTGGTTCGATAACAGCCACCAAATCTGGTTTATGTAATTGGCACAGGGCTACCAATGCATTCCTAGTCTGGTCATTCCCGAGCCCCTATGTATTCCACTTGAGAACAATCATCGAGGTGATGCCGAGCCGTGCTTCGGCGGCTTCAAACACACATCCTCCTCCTCCAATTCATCTGTCCAACTACGCCGTGCCACAAGCGTCATTTCTTTTGACTTAGGAGCTAAGTTGTCAACAATGAAATCTGAACCCCACCATATACAGTGAAGGAAAGTCCGTAGAGACAACAATGTCCCCCTGTCGGGTCCCCAGCCCCTCCGTACACAATCTCTTGGCAGAATTGCCCAACTGTGCACCTGAACTAGGAATATTTATCGCCCCACGAAGTGCCCTCTTAATAGATACCCCTGTCGGAATCGAGACATCCGGAGAACGTAATTTAGGGCGGGGTCGCTTGGCACTGGTGCCGTTGCGCACTAATTCCTCAGCTCGGGAGTCGGATTCAGGTTAGCTTTTTACTGTTTGACAAGATATTTATTTTTACATTTTTTCATACTTTTGCATGCCTTCGTTCTTGTCAAATCAGATTTTAAAAAATTTTCCTTCATATTGTGTCTCATTTCTCTCCAAGAAATATTTCCCAAGAAAATTCCATCGGAGAAAAATTCCGGCCACTTCGGCGATCGTGACAGTACTTTAGAATATGTATTTGTACTTTTTAGATTTTTTCGGTACTTTACATGAAGCTGTTTCATTTTTTCAGATCATCACTGTTCATGATCCTTTAAGTTTTTTGATCATATTTTCCGGCGATTCACGATAGTAATTTCGAGTATGTATCAGTACTTTTGAGTATGAATCAGTACTATAGTATACTTTTCCGTACTTTTGAGTATGAATTAGTACTTTAATATATTCATTACAGAAATCCTTCAAAAATTGCCACCTCTTGCTGGAATTCGAACAAAACACAACCATCATCTCCATATTTCGCTAAGGCTGGAAAATCGACGAAGCCGTTGCACACCTCCATGCATGAGTCCAAAGCCTCGTCGTTCACCGCCACCGTTGGAATCGAAGCTTGATGCAGGAATTCATGTCGAAATGTACAACAACATTCAAGCTTTACTCGAACACACGGAGCCACTGCCAGAAAAGAAACTAACCTCCGCCTTTGTTATTGGAAACTCCACCCACACCAAAAATCAACTACCACATTGCCTTAAGCCAATCACACCGGAAATCTCCCAGGGCAGTCCACCTCAATGAAAGCTACTGCCTTTGTCCGCCGAACACTAACCTGCTGGAAATTCGCTCAAAGTCTCGCCAGAAACCGAAGATGAGCCCAGCCCAGCCCAGCCCAGCTGTACGCCTGGTATCCCGAGGGTGTGGAAGCTTTAATCGGAATCAGAATCGCCTCATCTCCATCGGAATCACAAACACCCACAAAAATTCATTACGGGAGAAGACGAAGTGGAGGCTTTCGTCGAAATCGCCTCATCCCTGTCGGAATCGCCTCTACCCTCTGCCCCATCGCCACCTATGCTGCCTCCACCCCAGAGAGAGAGAGAGAGAGAGAGAGAGAGAGAGTTTAGAGTGTGTTCAGAGAGAGAGAGAGAGATAGAGTTTAGAATGTGTTCAGAGAGAGAAGATGGTGATAGAGATGAGTGACAATGTTATTCAAATTAAAGTGAATAGAAATTGATGGGTATCTAAGATTGATAGGCCTGAGATAGGTACGGCTATTACACTGGGAATAGGATTATACAGATGAGAAAAAAATGTGTCAGATGGTAAGATTTATAAATAAATGTAAGTTTTGGCTCCTATTTGTACAAACTTTGCCTTTCATTGTAACTTTGAAAAAAGTGTGTCCTAGATTGTGTATTGATGTGTAGATGAGTCCCTAGTAGTAACAAATCCTTTATTGTAAATATAATATTGACACATAATTAGAAAATCCACTATTATTTTTATTGATTATTTAAATTTGTTTATGATTCGATCATTTCCACCATACTGATAAGTTGAAGATGAGAATCAGATACAAATTAAAGAAGGGAAAATCAGAATCAACCTTTATGTCATTCATGTGATGAAGAAGGGAATCAAGTTCCCCCTTTATTTACATGCTTTCACCCTAAAAAGAAAATCACATAAAACCAACAAACTCATCTCCATTTAGGAGACTGATCATTCAACTGCTGCATGGCACAAGTTGAATCTTTATTGAAAGCCAACAAATTGAAAATAGCAAAAAAGCATCGTCTCAATCACCACATTTATCGCCAAGGAACACCGCGAGCCCCTCGTCTTCCACCTTTGCGACATCGCGTCGAACACCAATGTTGTACTCCAACCGACGTAAATAGCCCATGCCATACGAGACTTGGCCACTGGCTCCTACACATTCATGTCCAGGAATAACTAGCAGCCCTGTTTTACAATATAAGGCAAAATCTTCACAGTTTTTCTTAATCAGATCATATTCCCCAAATCCATTGTGGAGCAAATGCATGGCCCTGCGAATCACGGCCGCCGGGTCATCAGATTTCGCGGTAGTGCAAGTCCCCCCTCGGACTTTACCAAGATAGGCCAACCGGCTAGCTCCGTATTTGTAACGGTACAATGATCCGTTTCCCATGAAGCAATTTAAGCAAGATATAGTTACTCCACTCTCACTCTCACTTTCCTTGAAACCACAGTCGGGGAAGGTTGATGAGGCCGACGACGAGCTACACACGCGCCGCGTCTTAGCACTACTACTGCTCCAGTTATGGTGCTGAGTGAAGTGCACAACTCTGTCTTCACCAACGTAGATGCCTGATATTATTGAGATAAATCACATTTGGATTATATAGATAAAATTTTGGGGGAATAGGTTATTTTCGTCCTTTATCTTTCGCCTATTATGATTTTGGTCCTCCAACTATTAGAATTTGATTTTAGTCCTTATTTTTTTTAAAGAGGGTGAAAATAATTTTTTTTGAAAAGATAAAGGACGAAAATTAAAATTTTTATCAAAGATAAAGGAAGAAAATCAAAATTTTTTGAAAGATAAAGAAAAAAAAATGAAGTCAAATTTTAATAGTCAAGAGGACCAAAACTGTAATAAGTGCAAAAGTAAAGGATGAAAAAATCTATTTTCCCTAAAATTTACATAATTCATAAATATAATGGCAAAACATACTCTTACGTCATTCATCCACCTTCAAAGAAACAAGCAAGGATTAAAATTTTTGTAGTCCTTTAATTTGTCATAAATTAGATTTTGGTCCACATGAATTACATATTTTGATATTGATCACGTAAGTTTAAAAGTATTTTAATTTTGGTTCTTTTACAAACCTGCAGGACTAAAATCAAAACATGATTTTGGTCCTACAAGTTTGTAAAAGGACCAAAATAAAAATATTTTTTAAATTTATAGGACCAATATCAACAAGTTTAATCCATGTGGATCAAATTAAAAATGAAGACAAGTTATTGGACTTACGAATCTTTAATCACAAACAATTAATAATACTCACCATTGGAATCTTAATAATAACATATACAAAAGAAACAACAATAAGAAAGCAGAGCAACTGCATTAAGTTACTACAAATTCGTAAGATAATTAATTAAAACAACTATAAAAGGATCACAAGGAAGAAGAAGAAAGATTAAAAAAGAAAAAGAAAAGAAGAAAAGAAACCATGATGAGCGTAGGTGAAGCCTGCTCTCCAACTGTAGATATGATCCCCTGCTTCTAACTCACTCTCCTTTACTTTGTGTGATACAAATCCCATCTCTTCCTTTTCAAATTCTTGGTCTGCAATTCAGCGTTGTGCATTCAATATCAATAACACCCCCAACAATTTATAGAAGACCCCTTTTGCCTTTTACTAATTAAGAAAAAAGAAAAAGAAAAATAGTTTATTGATAAACAAATATAATTTCCAAATAACATAGAAATGAAAACAAAAATGGATGGAAATATCCATGTGGGCATGACCGGTTACATGATCTTTTGCTTTCGGTAAATTAAAGGACGAAAATCAAAATACATACTAACACTCTTCACATGAGAGTTTGCACACTTTTTAAGAAAAAATGAATGAGTATAGTTTTCAAATCCTATATTCAATCCACACCTACAAATACCTATAAAATCTATCCTATAAAACCTAATATCGATTTGACATAAAATTAAATCTCACCCTATTCAAAAAACAAAACAAATACATGTATATTTATTATTCATATTTTACTTAAAATCTCAAGATTTTAAAACCTTAATTTGCTCCGTACACTTAAATCCCAAAATAAACACAACCATATGGAACCTCATGTTGTTAGTTTGGCACCTAGTGTTAGGGGGTAAAAGGTGGAATACCTGTCCCAAAAGATGCTGATATACATTCTTCAAATGTACCTCTATAATGTTGCTTTCAATTTAGTGATAATGGAGAATACAATTCTTGCTAAATGCTTGTCATTGTTAAAAGCTTTATTAGCTACTCCCTCCCTCCCGTAAGAATTTGCACCCCACAGGAAGGCATATTTTTTAAGAAAAATATGTTTTATATATAAAGTAGTGTCATATGTGTAAACCTGTCCGATCCCACAAATTTATCTAATTTTTTCTTCTTTTTTACAAAAAAAAAAAAAAGCCAACTTTTCTTAGAATGCATAAGAGCATTACAGTGAATCTGACCATTTAAACTCCAATATAAACAATAGATTCATGTCATATTACATAAGCATATTCTAAATTAATTATTGGGATTATGCAGGCATAACAATATTAGGGAAAATAATTTTTTTCGTCCTTTATCTTTCATCTATAATAATTTTGGTCCTCTAACTATTAGAATTTGATATTTGTCCTTTACCTTTAAAAAAGGAGGAAAGTCAATTTTTTTATAAAGCTAAAAGATGAAAATAATTTCTTTTTGAAAGATAAAAGACAAAAATCAAATTTTTTTGAAAGATAAAAGACAAAAATCAAATAATTTAACAGATAATGGTCTAAAATCAAAATTTAATAGTCAAGAAGACAAAAATTGTAATAGGTGAAAAATAAAGGACGGAAAAAACTATTTTCCCATAATATTATTATACCCACTATCCCTAATTTTGAATCTGGTACCCAGAATAAAAATGCAATTGAAATTTGTACATATATATAGTCATATATTGGGCAGGTCCAACATATACTAGGACCTATTCTAAACCCGACGGGAATGGTTTGACTAGGTCTAAGTCCGTCTCGTGACCTATGTTACCATGTTTTATCCGCTCTGTATGGATAGAGTTCGTCGTGGCTCCGGTTTAAGCCCAAATCTTTGCCATCCGTAGTCTTTATTGCCAAATTTGATTAATGCAGGCTTCAACACAAAAATAAAATTTCATCGCCATTATTTTCCATAAATAAAGTGGCACTTGTCACTCGATTTGGAAATTCTTCAATTAGGATGAGATTGATTAATAGCATAAGAGATTAGTGAGAAGATGACTCACAATATTATTTTCACTCCTATATATAATTATCACCCCATTTGATTACCTTTCTCCCTCTTATAATTTTCTTCCTCAATCATCAACATTTTATTTTTTTGTTCAAAATTTTCCCAAAATTAGAGCACAAACACCATTAATATAACCAACATTGTAAGTTTTTTCAATCTTGTAACTTATCATATTTTTAAATTTGATCGACATGAATTACACATTTAGATATTGGTCCTGTAAATTTGAAAATATTTTGATTTTGTTCCATTTACAAACTTATAGGACCAATATTAAAAAGTGTAATCCATGTGGACCAAATTTAAAGGACTGCAAAAACTTTAATCCCTAAATCCAAATACATTTTCAAACTCACAACTATAAAAATTATATATAATCTATCAATCCAAACATATCACTTAACAATCCAAACAATACAACTCTAACAGATCCTTATTATATCCACTCTCAGCAAAGGCAAATATGAAAATAACAAATAAACATCACAATCGCATCACACATTAAATTAAGCACAATCTTTCTGGGTAGCATAGACTATTAATCATCACATTCATTTGCAAGGAACGTTGCTAGGTCCTCCACTTGCACCTTCTCCACATCTCCCCGAACACCGATGTCCATAAAATACCGAACAGGAGGAACAAAACCGCCGAAAGCATACCAGACTTGACCAATACATCCTAAACCTTTCTTTCCAGGATGAACCACAAGTCCTGTTTTAAAATACAGGGCAAAATCTTCACAATTTTTTTTAACGAGATTATATTTTGCAAATCCATTTTCCAGCAAATACATGGCCCTGTGAATCATGGCCTCCGGATCATCACATTTCGTGATAGTGCAAGTCCCCCCTCGGACTTTACTCAGCAGACGCGACGACGAACTCCATATTTGTAACGGTACAACGACCCCTGACGCAGGAAGCCATCCAAGCAAGATATAGTTACTCCACTTTCACCTTTCTTGAAGCCACAATCGGGAAAGATGCCGGTTGATGATGGCTTACACGTGTGGTGTTGCGAGAAACTGACACTACTACTAGCAATCCAGCTATTTTGATGAGTGAAGTTCACAACTCTGTCTTCACCAATGTAGATGCCTGATTTTGAGATTGAAAAATCGTAATTTGGACATGGGATTAGAAATTTGTAAGTCTCGTAACTAATTGGTCATCATTTTGAATTCGGTCCACATTAAATACACATTTTGATATTGGTCCTGTAAAATTGTAAAAGGACCAAAATAAAAATATTTTTAAACTTACTGAACCATATCAAATTGTATAATGCATGTGGACCAAATTCAAATTCGTGATAAATTGTAGGACTACAAAAACTTTAATTCAATTTGGATATTAAGGGAGAATTGCAGGTAATTTTTCTTTCTGTGATTGGTTTAAATTTGGATCAGGTTTTTAACTACTATTATTCTATTTGCGTCGTGGGTCATGGATTAATATTTGATATTGATCCTGTAAGTCTAAAAATATTTTGATTTTACATTTTACAAAGTTACAGGACCAATATCAAATTATATTGTAAATATACCATTATTAAAATATTTTCAAACTTATAGGATCAATATCACAAAAAATTAATTCTTTTCCAAATATTTTCAAACTTATAGGATCAAAAGTGCAACTTACTCTAACAAAAACACATATATGGAAGAATTCGATAAAATTATAAAGGGAGCATACCATGATGAGCATAGCTGAAACCTACTCTCCAAGTGTAGATATGATCCCCGGCCTCTAACTCACTCCTTTCTACTTTGTGTGATACAAATGTACCAAATCCCATTTCTCTTCTTTTCCATATTCTTGCTCGTTTGCAAGTACTATATAATGATCAAAAGAGAACTGCAGTTTTGGTCCGAAAATGGATAAATTGCACTTTTGGTTCCAATAGAATGAGATAAATATGCAGTTTTCGTCCTGAAAATTAATTAATAGATAGTGATAAAAAATGCAAAGAAAAAGATCACTTTCGCATATAGGCTATACTTTTAGTCAAGTATAGAGTTAAAAACACTTGCAGTTGTCCTGTATTTTGTTGCTTCTTGTTTATACTACCTCCGTCCACGATAAATGGTCCACGTTGCCTTAAACTGTCGTCCACAATAAATAGTCTACTTACCTAAAATGGAAAACTTACAATCATTATTTTAATTTTTTTATACACATATACTCACTTTTAGGGAAAAATGTTTTTTTAGGACCGTAATTATAGGGTAGTTGGAAAAGTAGGACAATATATTTTCGGGGTTGGAAAAGTAGGACAATATGTTTTCAAGATTGGAAAAGTAGGACAATAACTTTGGAAAAGTAGGAAAAGTAGGACAATAACTTTAGAAAATTAGGAAAAGTAGGACAATAACTTTTGGAAAAGTAGGACAATAACTTTAAAAAATTGGCCTAGATTTACAACTTTTCAAAGTTATTGTCCTACTTTTCCAAAGTTATTGTCCTACTTTTCCAAGCCTGAAAACATATTGTCCTACTTTTCCAAGCTTGAAAACATATTGTCCTACTTTTCCAACCTCGAAAACATATTGTCCTTAAATTGCAACTACCCTATAATTACGGTCCTAAAAAAACATTTTTCCCCTCACTTTTACACATCACATTAAATACTTTTGTAATAATTAAATATTTTTTATACTAATACACTTACTTTTACACATCAACATTTACTTTTCTTAATAACCGTGAATTGCCAAGGTAGATCAATTTTTGTGGACGGAGGGAGTATTAATTTTGTTTCCAAATAAAATCTTGCTCTTGCGCTTGTTACGTTATTTCTTATGCGCCACAAAATGGAGGAGATTTAACAAGGGCATCAACGAGGGTTTGATCTCATTAAATTAATTTATTGGGATTTTTTATTGGTAAAAATGACTTCTCAATTATCGATAGTGCAGCTAAGAGATAAAAAGTTTTTTTGGTTCCATAACTTATCAAGTGTCTACTTTAGGTTCCAAAAATTTTGACTCTTTGATTTTGGTCCTATAACTCTTTAGGTTGTCTAATTTTTTTCTCATTTTCATCGAAAAAGTGAAAATAATATTATTTTTTGCCATGCACGATGCAAGTGATGGTTGAATTTGGGGCTTTTTGGTGGTACCCTTGCTGACATAGATGCCAAATTATTTTTTTCTCGTTTTGTATATTTTATTTATTTATTCATAATTATTAAAATAATAATAAAAATTAATAAAATATTAACAAGAATGCCGAAAATTTCCAATTTAATCACTATGTCTACCATAGATGGTATTTTGTTACTTTTTCGGTGAAAATGAGATCAAAATTGGACAATCCAAAGAGTTACGAGACCGAATCTAAGAGTCAAAATATTTGAAATAAAAAAAAGACGCTCAATAAATTATGAGAATTTTTTTTTTTACGTGAAGCTAGATCTAATTGCTTGAGCTATATCACTTCGTTAATTACTGGGAAATTATTAAGCTCTTAATATATTTACGAGGGGAGTACAAACCTTCAACATATTAAGCTCTCACTAAAATTCAAAATATATCAAGAATTAAAAAGTATATAGCATACGTTTCATGAGGAAAAGTGGGCTACAATAAGCGTATAATATTGGTATTTGAAAGAAGTACTAAAGGTAAATTCTGAAAAACAATAAGTAAAAACAAGATTAAGTAGGCGTATTTAAGAAATTAAAAATAATACTGATACATAAAAATAGTGAATTCAAAATCCCTATAAGTAGAGATTTATTACCAAATTAAAAATGATGATTCTGAAAGCAAAATACGTACCTAAGTTACTTGAAGAATTCCTCGAAAATGAGATTTAAAGATCGAGCAAGCAAAGATCGAAGAAAAAACTTGAAACTGAATGTGGTGATTGAAGAACTGTGATTGAATGTGGTTATATGGACTCTGAAGGAAAATGTGAAAGCAATTTACAGATGTGGGGTATGCAATTCTTCAATTCATGAAAAAATGGCAATTTCGCCGATGTAGGAAGATGTCCAAAAAAATTTCAAATGGGAAAAGCAATTATATCAGTTAACTTTTAGTTTGAATATCGATTCATAAAAGAAAAAAAAAATTGGAATTTTTTTTATATATTAATTAATTTTTAAATCGATCTTTAAAAAAAAAAAATTATGTTAATCAATTTTTGGTCCGAATACTTATTCATAAAAATATGAGAAGGCTTAAATAGAGAAAGAAACTTAAACAGAGAAATAAATGACACAAAATTTATGTGGAGATCTTTAATATTGTGTTAGTTATGAGCACAGAAGAGGGAAACTTGTATTATTGTGTTATCACAACGATTTTAAAGTACATAATGATCCTATACAAAATGAACCCAGATGAAAGGTTATTTACACTAAAAATTTGCTATTAAGACAACTTAACCCCTAAGTAAAAGTTCTAGAAGGCAATTAATTAATATCTTGGTCTCTAGAAGGCAATCGCTATCAGAAGACTAAGTTCTAGAAGGCAATTAATATCTTGGTCTCAAGAAGTCAATATGTATAAGAAAAATTAAAAGTGGCATTTAGTTTGAAAATTTTAAAAAGAGAATAAATATATATTATAGTGGTTAATGAGAATTGAAAGATGTGACAACACTATTTTTTTTCTAAATAAAGTAATGATTACCCTTATTTTATTATACTTTTTTTTATAATCATTATCCTCGATCAACCCTCATATCATATCATAGCCTACAATCTTCTTTTCTGTCCATGTTTATCAAAATAAAAACACAACATTAATGACAACCACCATGAAGACAAACATTTATCAACAAAAATCTAAGAATAGAGAAGGGAAATGAACTTTGATTCTCATTCCCATTAAAATTTTTGAAACGAGCAGTCCCTAAATATTTCATCTATAACAATCAATCGGGACCACTATGTGAACGGTGACTCGAACCTATAGCCTCCCGATAGGGCTCTAACACTTAAACCAAACAATTAACATTAAATAAGGAAATTAAAATAGATTGATAGTAATTGAATTAACCTAATTTGCTGTAATTAATTCATATCACCATTACATTGTTGATCAGATATATAGACAATAATTAATTGGCGTTCTAGATCTACCGCGTAACGTTTTCCAGCTTCGACTTTTATACGGGACTTCTTACAACCACAAGTTTAAATCCAACGCGCAATAACTCCATTTCCCAGGAAAATTAAAGAGTTGAATTTTCTTTCTTCTTTGCAAATTAATATTGGGAGTTTTTCCACAAGTATGAGCCAAACTTTGGATGCCCAATTCGCATCGAGCAACACTTTGTTGTATTTATGTCCTAGAAGACAATCATTTATGAGGACATCGTACTTGATTGTTATTCAGTATTTATATTATTAACTTTGTTTAATGATATTTGTTTTGATTGTTTGCATAAATATTCAAAATTTGGTCCCCATGAATTTATGTCGTTATTAAGGATGTGAGAACTTAGATAACCATGACATGGTTCTTAAAATAGCTCCAATCAATGATCATCGAGAATGAGATATCGATGATGCGATTGAGATTGGTGTGCGATCTGCATCATACTCTTAGAGAGTGTAGTGGTTCTCTCATCTACGAGATACAAGGTATCTCATGGTGGATGCACAAATACTTTGTAAAGTATTAGCATACCCAACCAAGAAATCGTTTGATGTATTCTATTTACATGTCTACGAAAGTATTGGTTTGTGGAGTAATACAATAGTCCTCTAACTTGAGGTCAATTACACAATATGTATGGAGTGATGAGCTTTTGACCATGACCGCGACGCTTGCATTCTGAATGTAGTAGATATGGCATGTGTTGAACACATCACAAAGTACATGTGTGTGGTAGTTGAGCCAAGAAAGGATTCATTCCTCAAAATAGATTTAGAGAGAATAATCATCTTCTCATAACTAATTGGATCGTTAGTCATTGGCCAATACACGTCATATTTGAAATAGTGTTCGAATATGTCAACATGATCAATTAGTAAATTGAGATAACATGATTAAGTTAATAGAATAGACACATTATCATATTCTAGACTTAATCAGAGTATTCGTGAATGAAAGGACTGTATCATTTTGAACTTCACATTACAGGTTGTTGCAGTATCCTCGCAACGTACCTCATATGTCGAGAATGTCTGGTTTATTGTCTAGGGTTCAACCAAGACCATTAGTTCGACTAATCGTTTGACATATGAGGGTTTATGGGTCACACAAAATGTGATCCTTGTTTATGAATTAATATGGTTGGATTAAATGATTCGATTTTATCGTAAATATTTAATCAAATGAGAACTATGATAATTCTATTTGATAGAAATAATTAATATTTAATTAGATTTGATATAATTAAATTTTATAATATATTATAATAAATATATTAGATATATTTATTATATATATATATATAGCAAATAATCTATTTAATATAATTAATTATGATTGTGCCATATATAATAAATAGACTATAATAATAATGGGCTTTATAGCCCGCTAATTATTATATTGCTGTACATATAAATAAGTTTTTAAGACTTATTTAATATATTATTAATTAACACAGTAAACACTAGTTCTAGAAAACCTAACAAGTAACTTCCGTAAAAGTTTCCTAACACACTTGAGAAGTTGGATGCTGCAATTGTTGCGGATTCGTGAACAGGATCACGTGGATACTATAGTAGAGGATTCACGAGAATTTTGTAAGATTTTCGTTTATTCCTTGTTGAAAATCTTGATATACAATTGTACTGATTCCGTGTTGGGGAATCATTTTTTTTCCGCTCTTTATATATATGATGTTTATGTGCTTAGGTGTCATAATTCTCCAACTTATGTTTTGATTGTTGTCTCAACACAATTTATATTTTCCAGCTTCGACTTTTATACGGGACTTCTTACAACACAAGTTTAAATCCAACGCGCAATAACTGCCATTCTTATATAATCTCCCCAGAAAGCATATCCCTCCTTTCGTAATTTTCCAATTAAGCAACAATGGGCCAAAATGGGCTAAGCATGTTAAAAGAGAGTTTGGGCTTTTAACACATTAAATAAGGAACTGGCCCAACTTTTTGTACTTAATCTTTCAACGGTCTTCACTGGCTATAGGCTTTCTACTTGACATGTAGCTTTTACTCCTGCAATCTTCAATTCCAACTTTAGGATTAGCCTTACAGCTAGCTATAAGGTCTTTGTCCAACGGTAAGTTCATCAATTCTACAGTTGTAGACTTCCCTTTCAAATTCTAATTTCTTTAGTTCTTCAATTTGATCCTGAAATATTAGTTTATACAAATGTATTCCTATATTTTGCTATCATCAAAATCTACTCAAAATAAGTTTCTAACACGTAGCTAACACAATGCTAGTGAATCATGTAAATTTTGTTTTTGTATTTTCTTGTTTATGTATCTTTCTTGTGTAACTTTTTAATAGAAATTGTAACCATATTACTATAATATATTATTGGTAAATTTAATTTTATTTATGTTTAAATTTCGATGACTTATTTGTCAACAAATTAACTAAAAAGATTTTAATGTTTATTCCGGCCGGTCATTTTTTTGGTGATGCATGCTAAGTAACCATTCTCGAGACTAATTGATTAACAATATGACAGGAAAAGATATTTGAAGAAAGAAAAGAAGATTGAAAAGACACACTAATTAGTCTTTTTATTGACTACATAACAACAAGTAGTAGGATATACAATCTAGAATTGACAACCTTCGACAACATAGAAACAGAAAATTAATAATACAATTACAAATCGCTAGCTAGCACTAGACTATGAGACTAGTGTAGCATATTTTTGTCACATACATGACAATTATATATTGAAAGCAAGAAAAGCAACACTTATTAGATGTATATCCAAAATGGATATACATATTGCATGCTTGTTTAGGCAGTAATAGAACCCTTGGTGCAAAAAACAGCACGCACATGCGTTGGTACATTTCGAAATTAGTTTAATTATTTTCCCCGTACGTATTTTCGAGAATATCTTTTTCCCAACCTGCAGGGGGACATTTCGAATTCCCATTAATTAACGTTTTTGCATCCAGAGAGTGATTCACATGCTGTCTTGGAGCCTCCCGCAAAGCGACAGAGATATATTATATTTATTTCTGGCATTGGTGTTTTGGCAACAACTCTTTGCCTCAATTTGAATTTGTCCTAAAACAAGGCACACCAAAAGTGCACTCATAATTACAATTTTACCTTCCATCGATTTTTTTCTTGATATACCTTTTCACAATTAATTAATAATGAAATGGTGATGAAACTTAAATAGTAGGTGTTGGGCCATTCAAGCTTCACCAGCTGTCACCCTTATCTCAATTAAGATCCGGGCATTAGTTACCACAAGCTTCGCCAACCACCTTATTTAAACCTCACATGGTTTGCAGTATGTACGTCTCCAAAAAGAAATCATCAAATAATTATGTGAATGGAAGTAGATAGAAAACTATGATGACCATGCACAGTGTATGACCACACTATATATATATATATATATATATGTGTGTGTGTGATGATCACACACATGCTCAGTGTATAGTAGTATTAATTAATACTCCTTCAGTTCCATAGGAATTTGCACCCTACGGGATGACATATATTTTAAGAAAAATGTGTTTTATATATGTTTGTGAGTGTGCACGTACATCAATGCTTCCTTTTTTAATAGTGTACAAATTTGTGTGTAACGTCCAAATAAAGAAAGTGAATAAATTTCTGTGGAACGGAGGGAATATATTATGTTATTATATGGTCACAATGACATAGAGCTAGTTTAGTAATTATAGACAGAAGAATATATTATAGTATCAAGAATCACACATTCAACATTTTTAATTTAATTATTAATTACTATTAAAAACACCACTTGGCGCCAATTTGCTTCATTAAAAACTAACTATTCCCTTCATTTGACATTCATTATAATTATTTCTAACTAGATCCCACTTTATATATAATTCGTAATTGTTATAATTGTGTAATCAAGAGTATAGCAAATTGAACAGAACACCCTTGGTATAACAAAGTCTAGATCGTATGAACCGATCGTCTAGTTTGCCCTATTTTGTTCCACTAATTAAATCATTTCCCACATATGAATACCTAATCTACCAACTGAATGGTTTATGAATTGAATCTCAAATACATGTTTTGGCATTATTCATTAGAATAGACTAATTAATTAGGGATCATACTTCTAATTAATTATTAAATTTAAGAATGAGATTAATATGTAATATATAGTGGTTAGTGAGGAAAAAGATGTACACAACATTATTTTTCCTCTTAAATAAGGTAATTATTACATCCATTTAATTACTCTCATCTCCAGCTCAAAAAAAAAAAAAAAAATTACTCTCATCTCATTTTATAATCATCCCCCTAATCAATCCCACATGCCACAACCAACAACAATTTTTGTTAATTTTTTTAAAATTGGAGCACAATACTAATGATGTTACTACCTTGAAGATAAACGCGCATTTAACATATGTAAGTATAAAACGGAAAAATAAAATTTTATTCTCATTACTATTAAAGAATTTGAAATAAACTTCCCTTAAAATAATATAATTACTTTAGCGGGTTCGTTGTTGCTATGGGATAAATCCAAACGCAAACATAATTTGGATTAAGAGAAAAGAAGAGCATTATAAATTTATATTGAGGAGTAGATTGGAGTAAGTATGTATGTATATTTAGTGTTAATTTGATGGATATATAAGAGTTAGGAGGCTTCATCTTGCCCAGTGCCACATATTCCTTGTCTTCATAAATGGCACTTATCCCCCATCCACAAACGGTCCCCTTCACTTTTTTATTTTCTACAAATTTTGCGTGAGAAAAAAAGTTTTTTTTGGTACCATAACTTATTGAGTACTGTCTGCTTTTAATTCCAAAAAATTTGACTCTTAAAATTTGGTCTCATAATTCTTTGGGTAATATTATTTTTTGCCATGCACGTCGCACATGGTGATTAAGTTTAAAACTGTCCAGCATATATCCTTGCGGATATTTTATTATTTTTTATTTGTGTTTCAACAATATAAAAAAAATACAAAATAAAATAATTAATTATTTGGCAACCACGTCAGCAAAAGTACCAGAAAACACCAAATTCAACCACTACATGTACCGTGCATGACAAAAAATGATATTATTTACATTTTTTTGATAAAAATGGGACCAGAAATGGACAAACTCAAAAAATTACGGTACCAAAATCGAAGAGTAAATATTTTTGGGACCAAAAGCAAACACTCAATAAGTTATGAAAAGAAAAAAAAAATTATCTCAATTTTGCGTCGTGTATTAATGGAAAAAATTTATTTGTTGTCCCACACAAATGTTGCTTCATGATTTTAATCCTTTCTCCACCATATTTAGTCCAATAGTTATTTTAAATATTTTAATTGGATCAAATTTACAAAAAACTTAACAAATGAGACTGTTTTTACCAAAAAATTAAATAACCAAAAAGAAACATGAAATCAAATCTGTTGACCAAAAAAACTCATCGAATCAATTTTTTTTTGTTTTTCGTGTATATTAATCATATAAACCTATATAACGTGTACAAGTTTCTAATTATATATATTAACGTGTACAAGTTTCTAATTATATATATAATACTTTGTTGACAGTTGGAATATTATCTGAATATATAACACTTTGAAGAATTTTCATTCCTTTTCCAGTTAAAAAAATTTCAAACCAAGGGATAAATTGCTATACATAAATATATAGTGTCACTAGGGCAAACCCTAAAGCGCGGAATTGAAGATAATTTTATATTATTATTTAAAAGAAATACTTTATGAAATTTTATTTATTAAATTTAATATAAATTATATATATTTCAAAAAATGTGCATAAGAGCAATTTGATGTATGGTATGTTGTGACAAGAAATATATAAATTTGGGCCTCTAAATTGGGATCTATTGGAACC
>JAPKLY010003813.1:0-17028 GCA_026898435.1 Prunella vulgaris
TAGAAGACATCCTATAATTTTTATAATCAAAATAATTAAGGTCAACAAACATAATTAAAATTATCATACATGACAGATATTGATAAATCATAGCTAGGTGCAGTATGTGAGTTTAAAGGGAAACTGTAGGATTTAATGCCAGTTCCGTGACCAACACGAATAGGGTCACTAACCTGGTAGTAAATGCGGCGAATTGATCACTAGACTGTTGGTATCCTCGCTGTGTCTTTTCCCTTAGAATTCAATCGTCCCGTACTCCGAGTCCAATACACAGAATAATATGTGTATAATTATCCACGAATTGGCATCATCAAGAATATTGAATGTGACTAATGTACACTGTTATATTTTGTTCTGAGACAGGAGTTGATTTTAGGGAGTTTGCTTATTCTGTAATTGTATTCTCAGAATCTCTCCAGTCAAAGGCTTAAGACCAAAAATGAATCTTAAAGCCCATATAGAAAATGAGAATACTGGAGTTATCATTAACTCCCATAATTTCTCATTAATTCCTTTCTAACATTATCCATGCTTCTTATGTAGATTATATATATAGTTAATATATATATATATATATATATATATATATAATACTTCATATATTATTTACATCTCCCACTCACATATGAAGTCTAATGGTTTCTAACAAATTTCCTTCGTAATTCACATTCTTATTCAGACAATACCTCGTGTGACCCACGAGTGTATCGACTTTCCATGCTATACATCCGTTGGGAGTATATAGCACCTCAATCAGAACAACTTGGATACTAAGGCAACTCGTTATACCCCAAAACTCTTATCATTTAACATATGTTGAAATATCTCTATTGAATCTCTCAAAATAGAGCATACTCAACCTTTTCTTTTCACGAAATCTAATGTATTCATAATCAAACACATAGCTTGATTGACTAGTCAATGAATCATAATAGTGTGTGTTAAATATAGACATTCTTCCTTTCTCACTAAGTATCTACAGGCTCCCATTGTAGCTGCTTTCCTAGACATGTCCCGTATCGCTCTTATCATCATAGCTATTGGTAACATGATAAAGTAGCAACACTAAAATGTAGTCTTAGAAATATAGGAGAAAGTCCTAAGGGTAATCGTTATTTTAGGACTCACACATAATTTGAAAATAGAGATCCATCTTTCTCATGTCCTTTTAAAGGGTTAAAAGCACATGTTATTCCTCAATGAACACATGTCACAATGTCTATAACTTCCAAGGTAGGAAACGTATGTCTTATCTAAACTTGACATCATGTAAATTTACAAGTCAAATGCATTCTATACACTTAACCTAGATATCCAATCACTTACGTTTAGGATACCTGTAAAATTTAGCTTTATAACAAGTTAGATAGATTCGTGATTGAAATCTATCTCGATTATATTTATCGATATAATCTTATCTCTGAACACTCACTTGGTCAGAGGTGATTGCTCGTGTGAGAGAGTCAATCATAACTTGTCGACATAAATATTATACATGATTGAATCATATATAATTCATAAAACACTGATAGTTACAATTTAAACTGTCAATTAACACCTTCAACATCTCAATCAAATTGCATTCGATCCAATGTAAACTTAAAAACTCTAACATGTTCCATGAACATATCACTTAGTAATAAGTTTGGTCAAAAGGATTTGCAACCGTCAATCGACTAGAAATGTATCTTAGAATCACTAGGTTTATCGACTGAATCACTAACAAAGATAGAACCTTGCATTGATATATTTGCTTCTTCCTAAATATTTGGCATTCCTTCTGTAAGTCATGATTGCTTAATTATCACAATGAATCTACACAACTCCCACTGGGGTGTTTGTATCCTCCAAAATTTTAGGAATTTATCCAACCAAATAATATTTCTTAAACTGTAGAAAACACATGACATATAGCTAAGTATTCAATACGAACAACGTCGTGCAAGTTTAATGCTTGCAACACTATGAGATTGCTCCATTGATGAGCAATAAGACTTAGCTGGAGTTTGATTTTCATTTTTACTAAATTAACACTCCAATCTATGTCTATATACTTAGTAGGGCTTTTCTATGGTCAGGAAGGGATTTCGCCCTTCCTGACGTCAGTAAACCAATGAAATGTCGACAAATAATATTAAATTGCCCTGGGCGATATGGTTTCGCCCAAGACAAAAAAATAATAATTATAATAAATAAAATATAAAAATTACTAAAATATCCTTTTATAATTTAAAAAACAAAAAAATCTATTTTTAATTTTAAAAATTATAAAATTATTTTAAACATATTTTATATCAAAAAATAATTATTTTAAAATCAAATTAAAATTATTTTCCTAACATTCATAAAAAATTCAATTTTGATAAACCCGAATTTCCAAATTTCAATCACCCATAGGATTCAGGTTTGATCACTTAATTCCAAGAATTGAATTTCTGCCTGAGGCGCCGTACATCAGCTTGTAGAGGATTCAGGTTTGATCACTTAATTCCAAGAATTTAATTTCTGCCTGAGGCGCCGTACATCGGCTTGGAGGAGGCAAAGAAGGAGTGATGCGTCGCCGTACATCGGCGTGGAGGAGGCGAAGAAAGAGTGATGCGTCGCTGTACATCGGCGATTTGGAGAAGAAACAAGAATCTTGGAGTGAAAAACATCCAATGTTTGGGCAAGAAAAACATCAGGTCGCAGCTGTCGGAAGATTTGGTTAAAACTGTCAGGAGAGGGGTGGACGGTTTTGCAGCTGCGGTGGCCGTCGATCGGCTGTGGATTGCCGGCATTGGGGGAATCTCTGACAATTGTATTTCCTGTTTCTCATACGCGCGAGGTGATCACTGATCAGATAGGTTTGGTTAGAACAGAGATGGGATTTTGATTAAAAATGTTGTCTTGATTTGGTTCTTACTTGGCTAAGGTTGTTTTGGAGTTAAAATGTGTTGATAGCTTGTAATGGTTTGATGATATGATAAGGTCGACATTCTCAAAAAGGTTCTATAGACTCTTATTTTTGTTTTATTTATTCACTGGATGGCTTATTTAAATATTGAATCTGTGAATCCATGTTACTTATTACTTGTACCATTTCTCATGATAGGGGGGTTAATGCTCACATATTGGTTATTATCATGCTTACAGCTTGTCTAACCAAAAAATTTTTTACCAGGATGAATCTGTTCGCTTGTGGAATATCCACACAGGGATATGCATTTTGGTATTTGTTGGTGCTGGTAGGCACCGTAATGAAGTTCTTTGTGTGGTATGTGAACCTCCTATATATCATCTGTTACTTTTCATTCCTTTTCTTTTCTGGTTGGGGGTAGAGGTTGTGATGGTCGTAAGGTCTTTTGTTATGAGGCTTCTATCACTACTACATTATTGGGTTTGCATAGTTTCACTTAGAAAGCTCATTAGAAAATAAGCTCTCTAAGTGAGCACTTAGAGAGCTCATTTGCTAAATGAGCTTTCCAAGCAAAGCTTAGTAAATTCGAAAATTAAAAAAAAAAAGTCTTAGAAAGCGGTTATAAACCGCTAAGAATAAATAAATAAAACAAAAACAAAAAATTCTTAAAAAGCTGTTTCGAACCGCTGAGAATAAATAAATAAAAAAAAAAGCTTGGACAGCGGTTAAAAACCACTATGCCCAAAGCGGTTAATGACCGCTTTACCCTTTCACTTAGACAGCGGTTTAGAACCGCTAAGGGCCGATTATAATCGGGCCCAGTAAACCCTCCCCTTCTTCTTCTCTCATTCTCTCCCTCTTCCTCTCCCAACCAGCGCCTCCTCCTCCCACGCCGCCCCCCTCGCCGACCGCCGCCCCTCCTCCACCATTTCCGACACCGCCGCCTCCGTTGGCATCCCAGCCGCCGCCGTCGCCAACCCACCGATCGAATTTTGAAATTTCATCCCTATTTACTAGGTATGTAATTAATTATTTAATATATATATATATATATGATATATATATATGTATATATATAGTTAATCATTTTGTCAATTATATAAGAATTTTACACTATGAGAAATTTCGCTTTTAATATCATATATATAAGAGCGGGTAATTTTTAAACCGCTGTTAAAGCTGTAAAACCCGCTGTTAAAAGCTTACCCGCTATTATATGTTAATAGGCGGAGCTATAACATAGCGGGTATTAAAAACCGCTGTTAAAAGTCTGATATGTTTAATTCAAAACACAGCGGTTAAAAACCGCTTTTAAAAGGCTTAAAAACCGCTTTAAATTTAAAAAATTGAAATCCCTCCCCAAAATCGAACCCATGACCTCCGTGAATATTATAGTACACTAACCACTTGGACAAAGTCATCTATTGTTTATCATTTTCATTTGTTAATTTAAATAAATTAAAATATCAATTTTAATTTAAACCCTACTTATCAACACACATTTTCTCATTTTCAAGGCTCTCCTCCTCATTTCCGCCTCCTGCCTCATTTCCGCCGCCTCCTCATTTCCGCCTCCTCATTTCCGCCTCCTGCCTCCTACTCAGGCATCGCCGCCTTCTACCACGCCAGCGCCGCCCACGCCTTCTACCACGCCAGCGCCGCCCACGCCTTCTCCCATGCGCCGGAGTTTCAGTGCCCAGCCATCGCCGCCTTCTCCCACGCCGGCGCCGCCCACGCCTGTGCGCTACATTAGACACAGAAGCAGCCCCCTGCCGTCCACCGCCACGCGACGCACCCCCTGCCGTCCACGGCCATGCGACGCACTCCCTGCCGTCCACGGCCACGCGACGCACCCCCTGCCGTCCACGGCCACGCGACGCACCCCCTGCCGTCCACGGCCACGCCACGCACCCCCTGCCATCCACGGCCACGCGACGCACCCCCTGCCGTCAACGGCCACGCCACGCACCCCCTGCCGTCCACGGCCACGCCACGCTGTCAACTGAAGGTATAATTGAATCTGATTATATTTTATTAGGGTTTCTTAATTATTTTTTGCAAGTGTGGGCTGAACATTTTTTGCAAACAGTTGGTTATTTTTTTTGATAAAATTAGGCGTCCCTGTGAATGAACCATTTGACCTTTGTCTTAGGCTTCCCTGTGAATGAACCAAAATTAGGCGTCCCTGTTCAATTCTACATATTACTCCCTAGTTTCCAAAAAATATTTGACCACATTAATATTCATATAAAGTTCAAAAAAAAAAAATCATAAAAAGTTAAGTAAAAAATAATATTATATAAATAAATTTATATATTTTTGAAATAGCATATAGATCGATATTTATTTAAATCTGAAAATTATTATGAAATTTTTCTGAAATGAAGGTAGTATTATTTTTATAGATTTGTTAAATAAATTAGTTAAAATTTGAAATATATAACAATAACTTTAGTTAATATAGTTTACATTGTTTTATTTTTTTTATCACAAAATGATTTATTTAATAAAAATAATCAAAATAATAATATGAAAAAAATATAAAATTATTTAAAAAATGGCACTAATTTCAAACTGTTCTGCGTAAAAAAAATATTTTGTGAAATTTTTTTATATGATTGCACAAATATTTTTAAACTAATTTATAAATATAATTATTTTTTTAAATAATATATAAATGCCCCTAAAACCATCCACGGTTATCTCGTACTGTAGTGTTTTGCTAAACTAGTTTTGATAATATTCTAATTCAGTTCTAATGATACAAGTAAATATTTGTAGCCTTTTTCTCAGGAGTTGTAGTTTTTATTTTTTTTAGATTACAAACTGCTGGAATTTTTTCGTAATTTGAATTAATATAACCAGCAAAAACACCATATAGTAACTCTTTAGAAGCATATTAGTTTTAAAAAATTACATCTCTTTAGAAGCATATTAGTTTAATTACTTGAATTAATATTATTATTATTGTCCATCTTAATGTTTATATTAGACGTCTATAGAAGATGGATAAAAGATGGATGCTAAAGGATAGGTTGTCAGATGAGTACCGTCTCGGAGTGGAATCATTCTTGCAATTTGCGAGGCAAAATAATGTTGATGTTAATGCAATGTCATGCCCGTGTGTAAAATGTGCGAATTTTAGCAAGTTTAGAGTTGATCGTGTTAGGGCACATTTATTGTCTAAAGGTATAGATAGACTATATACGACATGGGTATGGCATGGGGAAGAAAAGAAGGACGAGTTACCGATGCATGATAATGAAGAAGGGCAAGATGAAGATGATTATGTTTTTGGAGAACCTTTAGATGATATGGTTCACGATGCATATGAAAGCACTGGAAATCCAGACAATTTCTTAAAGCTTCTTGAAGATGCTGAGAAACCATTATATCCGGGATGCACTAAATTCACAAAGTTGTCTGCAGTTGTGAAATTATATAACTTGAAGGCAAAACATAGTTGGAGCAATAGGGGCATGAATGAATTACTTGAATTATTACAAGATATGCTCCCAGATAAAAATGAATTGCCTCCATCTATGGGAAAAGCAAAGAAAAGTTTGGTGGCATTGGGTATGAAATATCAGAAAATCCATGCATGCCCAAACGATTGTGTGTTATACCGTAAGGATTATGCGGATCTTAAAAGTTGTCCCACATGTAAGGCCTCAAGATGGAAGGTGGGTAAGAACTATAAGATAAATGAAGGAGTTCCTGCAAAGGTGTTGTGGTATTTTCCACCCATTCCTAGATTTCAAAGAATGTTTCGAAATAAGGATATGGCAAAAGAGTTAACTTGGCACGCTGATAGGAGGATTTGTGATGGTAAATTGCGTCACCCAGCTGATTCACCATCTTGGAAGTCAGTGGACCATCAATGGCCTGATTTTGCTTCTGAGTCTAGAAACCTAAGATTGGCCTTATCTGCAGATGGGATCAACCCCCACAGTAGTATGACTTCTACATATAGTTGTTGGCCAGTTATACTAGTCACATATAATCTTCCTCCGTGGTTGTGTATGAAGAGAAAATTCATGATGCTGACTTTGTTGATTGCCGGTCCTAAGCAGCCAGGGAATGATATTGATGTCTACTTGGCACCTTTGATTGATGACTTAAGGACTTTGTGGATAGGAATAGATGCACATGATTTCTACAGGGATGAAACATTTCTCCTTAGAGCTGTCTTGTTGTGGACAATTAATGATTTTCCAGCTTATGGAAATCTTTCTGGATGTGTTGTGAAAGGATATTATGCATGCCCAGTTTGTGGTGAGAAAACATCTGCAAATAGGTTAAAACATAGTAGAAAAATGTCATTTACAAGGCATAGGAGGTTTCTTGATTTAAGTCATCCCTATCGAAAGCAAAAGAAGGCATTTGATGGGACTCAAGAGATTGATGAAGTGGCACCAAAACCACTAAGTGGCACTGATATTCTAAAAAAAGTGGCTGAAGTTAATTGTAAATGGGGAAAAATGAAGCCAAAAGAGGATAGTGGATATTGGAAGAAAAAATCTATTTTCTTTGATCTTGAATATTGGGAACATCTACATATTAGACATGTGTTAGATGTGATGCACATTGAGAAGAACGTATGTGAGAGTCTCATTGGTACATTATTAGACATCCCGGGTAAAATGAAGGATGGAGTAGCAGCGAGATTAGACCTTCGTGAAATGAATGTGAGGCCTAAGCTGACACCAAGGGTTGAGGGCAAGAAAACATATTTGCCACCTGCTCCTTATACACTAAGTAGGGACGAGAAAAGAAAAATTTGCTCCTCTTTGTCTGGAATAAAGGTGCCTACTGGGTATTCATCCAACATTCATAATTTGGTCTCAATGAAAGATTTGAAGCTCGTAGGGCTTAAATCTCATGATTGTCACACTTTAATGCAACATTTGCTCCCTATAGCTATCCGTGGTGTCTTGCCAGATGATGTTAGATACACGATCACTCGATTGTGTTTCTTCTTCAATATCTTGTGCAATAAAGTGATAGATGTCTCAATGTTAGATGATATGCAAAGGGATATCGTCACAACATTGTGCCTTTTGGAGAAGTTTTTTACTCCTTCATTCTTTGACATCATGATTCATCTAACGGTGCATCTTGTGCGAGAGGTAAGGTTATGTGGACCTGTTTGGTATAGATGGATGTACCCATTTGAAAGGTACATGAAAGTTTTGAAGAATTATGTAAGATGTCCTTCACGGCCTGAAGGGTGCATGGCGGAAGGATATATTGCAGAAGAGGCTATTGAATTTTGCTCGGACTATTTGTTGAATGTACACACTATTGGAGTTCCACTAAGACATCGGCCCTTGGAACTCACTAGGCCTTTGTCTAATCCTAAAGTGTGTGTCATCGATACCAAGGAGTTAGGGCAAGCACATCTTCATGTGTTGACAAATGATGCTGAACTTGATCCTTATGTCAGGTAATTGATCTAAACTTAAGAATTGTTAATTTTTATTTTAGTTTCTGGTTAGTACATTAGTCATCACATATTTTATGTTATTAGTGAACATATAAAAATTCTGAAGTCAACATGTGGGCTAAAAGCGAGGTCGGAAAAGTGGCTGCTTGAACAACATAACAAATTGTTTATTAGTTGGTTCCATGATCACGTAAGTTTTCTAAAAATCATTTTCTTAATTTTAAAAAATATATCAATATTAGTATGGATATTTATCATCATCTGAATTATAGGTTGCAAATGAAATTCAACATTCTAGCCAACAAATATCAGAAAAGATGAAAGCTCTTGCACAGGGACCTAGTGACAAAGTGTTCAAGTATCAAGGTTACTCTGTAAATGGAGTGATTTATCATACAAAAGAGCGTGATAACATACGAGTTGTTCAAAACTCGGGAGTGACCTTAGTAGCAAAAATCATGCAAGTTGCTAGTGCAAAGGACAAAAATCCAATTGTTTCTGACATGGCATTTTATGGTGTTATCGAAGAAATATGGGAATTGGATTACGACCACTTTCGTATTCCAATTTTCAAATGTATTTGGGTGGATAATAGTGGGATCAAAGTGGACGATCTTGGTTTCACTTTGGTGAACTTCAGCAAAATTGGGTTTAAAAATGATTCATTTATTTTGGGTAGTCTAGCAAAGCAAGTATTTTATATTGAAGACCCCAAAGATCCTGCATGGTCTGTTGTGTTGGAAACTCCAACTAGGGAGTATTTTGAATATACAAATAGTGGTGAGTTGGAAGAGACTGCAGTCCACCATCAATGTTTTTCCAAAGGGTTGCATTCAATTGATACTAGTATGACAGATGAAGATGAACAATGTGAAGAAAGAGATTTTGATGGGGTTTGGGTTGACAATTAAGTTTCTTAATTATCTTGTGTACGTATTTATTAATTTGTATTCAATGTGTTATAATTTCAATTTATTTTTACTTTGACATTTTATTCAATAATTATTGGAATTGTTTTCACCTACTAAATTCTTTGTGATTAACAGGTTTGTGCATATGGCACCACGTAAAAAGGTTAAGGTAGGTTGTGATGATCATAAGCTGGATTTTCCAAAGAAGGACACAGGGTTAGAGAATGAGCCAAAAGAAAGTAGTGAGGTTGGAGATGATACGCCCACATCTAGTGTTAAGGACACTATGATGACTAATAAGAGAGGACCAACATCCATGCATTGCCTTTGGAAAGATAGAGCGGAAGGAGTAAAGAAAGATGTTGAATTCAACTCATTAAGGCAACCTATAGGAGAGAATGGAGCTAAGTTGCAGAGCTATATTGGTGTTGTTACAAGAAATAAAGTGAAGATCACATACCCAACTTGGAAGCATGTACCACAAGAAGTCAAGGAACAAATATGGACAGCTGTAACTGTAAGTACTTTGGTACATTTATTTATATTTTTTTAATGGTATCTTATACATTTATTGTTATTTTAGTTGATGTTTAATGTTGACCCTACCTGGAAGAAAAAATGTTGGAGTTCAGCGGGTGCCAAATGGAGGACGTACAAAACAAAATTGACGGATAAATATGTCAAACAGAGGATCAACACCCCGTACTTGACCATACCACCAGATAAAATTGATAAAATTGAATGGAGAGACTTTGTGATAAGTCGACTATCTAGTCAGTTCAAGGTAATAAACCATAAATATATATTTATACTGAACATAGTTATTATCACTTACATCAATCTTGTAACTTGCTTGATTTTTTCTTTAGAAACTAAGCGACCAACAGAAGGAACTTGCTAAAAAAAACAAGTTTCCTCATCACCTTGCTAGGAAAGGTTATGCCCGTTATGCTTCAGAGAATGTAAGTAGTTATAATTTATTATTATTTTGATAGTATTTATCACTTTGTAATGATTGATTATCTTTTCATGAAGCCTTCCTTGTTATCTGGAGATGCTGATATAGATAGAGCCACACTTTGGCTTGAAGGAAGAAAGAACAAGAATGGGGAGTTTGAAGAGGGTGAACTAAGAGAAAAGGCCGAAAAAATTGTAAGTCATGATTTGCATATAATTTAAATTCCTAACAAAATATTTCCATTAGTAATTCATTTGCAATTACAGACTAGTTTTATAGAAAAAACGAAAGAAAGCGGCGGAGAATATGAAGTTGAAGGGGGCATTCTTTCGCAAGCTCTAGAAACAGAAGAACATTCTGGTCGTGTAAGGGGGGTTGGGAGTCATATTAACCCATCATTATACTTCCATCATCGCAGCAATAAACTCTCAAGCACGGAATTGTGCAAACAATATGAGAGAGAGTTGATAGCTCAAAGGAATAGAAGTAATGAGCAAGATGAAAGAATACGGAGATTAGAAGAGCAAATTTTCAAAAACAATGAACTCAAGGTCGAAGTTGAAGAGATTGGTAGTTGTACCAAAATAGTTCCACATAGCAATTATGATAGTACACCGGATAATACAAGCATTGGTGTTAAGGTGGCTACTGATGATGATGTACAAATAGTTGATGAGAAGATGGGGCTTGACAATGATGAAACCTTGGTGGTATATATACTTTAATGAAATATGGTTCAATTTGCTTCTTTTTTTTTGTTGCTAATTATTGGAAGTTCTGTTGAAAAATGTAATTTTTTTTCATAGGGAAAATCTGTAGCATTATCTTTGGATGCGAGGACAAACACCATTATTGCATATGGTACGATAGTCAAAGTTTATAATTCTCAAGAACTCATTCATGGTAAGAAATTTCCCATGAATTGCATGCGTGTTGCAATTGAGAAAGCAGTGGATGGAAATGCTTTTTTGCCATATCCGACGACTGACTGTGTTACAATTAGTGATGCTATCGGATCTCATGTGGCTTGGCCTATGCACTTGATGAAACTGCATGTTCAGGTTATATAAGATTGTGATTTATAGACTGAATCTTACCTTTCAAAATTCTTTAGTACTACTTAACATATCTAACAGTGATATATTTGCAATTCTTAGAGTGTTAGAAAAAACACAAAGAAGCATAAAAAGATGATGCCTTCATTAGATCCTTCGACTGTGCCAACAGCACTATACATGGTGTATTGTTACTCTAAAATCAAGATTACTGCTGGTGGATTGATATCAATTACCTTGGACAATGGTGTGTTTGGACGTGAGAGTTTATTGCATGTTAATCTTGAGGACATTGATCCATTTTGTCGGCTGGAACCAATCTCCTATACATGTATAGCTGTTTACATATGGTAAGCATTCCATTCGTATTTAATTTGTTTAATACCAAAGTTTTTTTTTTCACATGGATATTAAGTATTGTGTTTTTTTTGTTAATTTTAGGTATTTGTACCAGAAAATGAACAAGGAGAAGTTTAAATTTGTGGATCCTTGTGGAACAGCACATATTCCATCTGTAAAGACAGATACAAAGTCTAAGGATGCACAATTAAGCAAAAGGGTAAGTTTTCTCGGTAAAAGACTCATCGGTACACATATTAATCAACTTGTGTTGGCACCATGTAATGTAGGGTAAGTATGCTTTTAAGATATTAAATTTTTTAAAATTAATAAATTTCATATACTTATTATGTATGTATATACATAGGAATCACTGGATACTAACTGTCATCGACCCACATAAATCGGAGGTTTGCTTGTTGGATCCTCTTTTTACGGACATTCATGATACCCCGTGGAGACTAGTTGTTGAAATGTAAGTTTTTCTCCATATTATTAAGGTAGATATATTATTTTTTGTTAAAACAATCTCATTTTTTTTGAAGGGCTCTGCACATTTTTAATTCTTCAATTGGAAAAAGAGTAAATCAAATCAATTGGAATGTAATTGAGGTATGAAAAGTTTTCATTTGTAGTATTCATAAATAATTAATATCATCATGTGTTTTATAATGAGTTTTGTTCCTAACTTAGGCTCCTAAGCAACCCGACTCTGAACAATGTGGTTTTTTTGTACTTCGCTACATGAGACAAATTGTCAAATTTGAGGGCACAGTAGAAACATGTTCGATGCAGCCAATGGTAATATTTATATGCAGGCATAATTTTTCATTAGATTTATTTGTGCATTAATAATGTATTTTGTAATTCATAGTTCATGGAGAAAACTTATTCGAAAGCGGAAATTGATGAAGTGCGGGAAGAGTGGGCTTTACGCGTGCAATCATATATAGTTGAGTAGAAAGTGCGGGAAGGTTCTTTTGATCGGTGACAGCGGTGCATTTTTTTTACTCAAATTGACAAATTTAGCAGGATTTTTTGTTATTTAGTTTCCTGCCTCCGGATATGAATTAGGTGAACCATTGTCTGCATTGTTGTGCGGTTTCAGCTGCATTTGATGATACATAATTGTTGTGTTTCTGCATTCATTGTGGTTAGGAGGATATTGATCTCTTGTTTGCTCATTTGTGGAGTATCACCAATTTCATTTAGAATGATTTCTATAAATGATATACTTCAATAGTTCATAATTATATTTTTGTATATATATTGGTTAAAGTTTTGTTTCCTTGATGATAATTTATTTTCTTTGAATGTGAAGCTTGATCTTCAATGTGAGCCATTTTCATTCATCAGTTGTGAACCAAGGAATGGAGGGGAGACATGTTACTGCAAGAGAATATCAAATGTGCAGCTGAACACTATTTGATTATTATGATGATTTAGTAGAATTCATAATTTAGTTATTGAACACTATTGGTACTTGAATTTATATTGATGTAAGTAATGATATGAACTTTTGAATTTTTAGATTTAATGTTATTTATATTAAAATTTCTTTTTATTTTAATTAAAGTATAAAAATCGTACTACAGGTTTATTAAAAAAAAATATAATATTGCAATTAAATATTGAAAAAATTTGAGAAAAGAAAGCGGTTATTACCCGCTATGTTCTTTACTTTTAATAGCGGGTAATACCCGCTCTTATATCTGAAGTAAACCGCCGTAATGATTTTAAATTAATATACAACAGCGGGTATTACCCGCTATTGAAAGAACTTTTAATAGCGGTTAAAATCCGCTCTTAATTCTCTAAAAACCGCTGTTTAAGATTGTATGAGTAAACAAATAAGAAGATATAATGGCGGTTTTAAAGTAACGATAGCGGTTAAAAACCGCTCTTAAATAAAGATATAATAGCGGTTTTTTAATATACAACAGCGGGTATTACCCGCTATTGAAAGAACTTTTAATAGCGGTTAAAATCCGCTCTTAATTCTCTAAAAACCGCTGTTTAAGATTGTATATAATGGCGGTTTTTAAGTTACAATAGCGGTTAAAAACCGCTGTTAAATGTAGATATAATAGCGGTTTTTAACCGCTGTTGTTCGGCGCCACTTTTAATATCACCATGTTCAACAGCGTTTTTTTCACCCTTTTAATGGCGGGTAATACCCGCTATCTATCAGCGAATTTGTCATAGTGTTAGTTAATCATTTTCAAATTGCAAATATACAATTAAATAATAAAAAATAAATCAAATATAATGTTAGAATTTTTTTAAAGGGTCCGTAAAGAATTTTTTTTAAAGATTGAGAATATTGCACATATCTAAAATATGATTTATCGAAATGGATTGACATTAATGCATGATTTCTTATTTAAAATTTTAAATAATATCACATATATTATTTATATATTAGTATATTTGCTAATATATATATATAGAATTAGCTAGTAAATAATATTAATTATTATATAAAAATATATATTTATAATTATTGTAAATTATTGATTATTAAATTAATGAATATAAAAATAATGTGTTGTAGTATTTATATATTTTGTAGGTGACAAATTTGAAGAAGAGAGATTAATCATTCCAATCCATTCCCTTCACACTATTACCGTAAATTCATTTTTTTGTAGTTATAATTATTTTATTTATTAAAAATTGTATGTTATATAAATTTATATATGCGATTATCGATCGATTTAATCCAAATATAGAATGTAGTTGATAGATATATATGTGATGATCGATGTTCGATCAAATATTTGCATGTAGAATATATAGTTGATGTGGAGTTGATTGAATGTAGTTGATGTGGAGTTGGGGAAATTTGTTGGTTGTTTGTTGTAGAATGTGCGTTCCGATTTGATTATTTTATAATTAAATCGGAAATGGATGCACTAGGATCTTGATTAATTGGGGAATATGATAAATCTAAACGAAACTCTACCAAAATTTTTAAAAAATATTAATTTTTAAATAGAATATATGTAGGATCGTACTATATTGAGTCACATTTATACAAGAATCTAAACATGAATATTATGTCATATTGTCTTTTCTATAGGCATATCTAGTTCTATATAGATATGGATCGAAAGTGGGTTTGTGCAGATAGATTATCAGATGAGTATAGGAATGGGGTGGAAGAATTTTGTAATCATGCAATCAGATATTGCACCGACAATCGGTACATTCTATGTCCGTGTTGGAAATGTATGAATGGGAAAACGGTTAGTGGTCGGGACAATTTGTTCGATCACTTGATGATTTATGGTATTGATAAATCATATACCGTTTGGACATGTCATGGTGAGAGAAGAGATGGATGTAGCTCAAGCAGCATAAGAACTGACTTTAGGTTTGTAGACACAATGAATATAGAGAATGTACCGAGTGTTGATACATCTAGTGGAGATGCACCGAGTGTTGATACAACCAGTGGGGATGGGGATAATCTGCAAGATCATCCTAATATGTCAGTGAAGTTAAGAGATGATGCTGGATTACCTCTTTGGCCCGGATGTGAGAAGGCAACAAAACTTTTAACTGTATTGATATTGTTCAATCTAAAAGCAGCTCATCAATTGACTGATGTGTGCTTCACCGATTTGTTGGAAGCAGTTAGTGGTCTTTTGCCCGATGAGAATGTACTGCCTAAGAGAGCATATGATGCTAAGCAAATGCTCAAGTCCATCGGGCTAACACATCAGAAAATTCATGCTTGCCCCGGTGATTGTATTTTATTTCGGAAGGAGTATGCAAGTCTCGATGTGTGTCCCAAGTGTGGGCGGAAGCGATATACGAAAAACCAATCTCCTGCGAAAGTGATGTGATATTTCCCAATAATACCAAGATTTAGGAGAATGTACAGTAGCACGGTGGATGTTAGAAATTTGACTTGGCATCATGATGATAGAATCAAGGATGGATTGCTAAGACATCCTGCTGATTCACCAAAGTGGAAGGCATTCGATGTGAACTATCCAGAATTCAGCAACGAGCCAAGACACTTGCGTCTTGCACACTTCACAGACGGAATGAATCCTTTTGGTATTCAAAGTACCTACCACAGTACATGGCCAGTGATTCTGATGGTGTATAATCTTTCACCATCTTTATGCATGAAGCGTACTTATATGATGTTATCTATGTTGATATCAGGACCCAAACAACCTGGTAATGACATAGATGTATATCTAGCTCCTTTGAAAGAAGACTTGAAGCTGATGTGGGATGAGGGTGTCTATGTGTATGATGCTTGTAGAAATGAGAGTTTCAAGTTGAAGGTCATGTTGTTTGGAACAATCAATGACTTTCCCGCTTATGGGAATCTATCTGGATATAGTGTGAAGGGAGGCGATGCATGTCCTTGTTGTACCACCAACACCGATCACATTCGATTGAGTTATTGTAAGAAGTCTGTCTATATGGGACACAGGAGGTGGCTGGACAGATCACATAAGTACAGAAGAATGACTGTTGAATTTAATGGCAAAGTTGGGGGTCGTGAAGCACCACGTTTGTTGTCAGGTTCAGATGTGTTGAGTGAGATGAAGAAGGTCGACACACAGTACGAGAAACAATTTGCAAAGAGTGTCCCCGCTAGTGGTTGGAAGAAAGAATCAATTTTCTTTCAATTGCCCTATTGGAAAGAGTTGTATGTTAGACACTTCATTGATCTTATGCACACTCAGAAGAACGTTTGTGCCAGCTTGCTCAATACTCTATTAGGTGATAAGAAGTCCAAGGATGGTTACAATGCAAGGATGGATATGCTTGAAATGGGAAAAAGACCAGAATTGGCACCTCAGAGACGTGAAGATGGACGAGCACCGGACCTACCTCCTGCTTCACACACATTGTCCAAGAATGAGAGAAAAGAGTTTCTTTAAACACTTAAGGATGTGAGAGTACCAGAGGGATATTCGTCCAACATACAGAGACTTGTATCAGATGATGACGGGAGACTGATGAATATGAAATCGCATGACTATCATGTGATAATGGAGAACTTCTTACCAATTGCCATTCGTTTTATCTTGCCTGAAAATCTGCGCATAACCATAACAAAGTTGTGTTGGTTCTTCAATGCAATGAGTAGCAAAGTCATTGATCCTAGACTTTTGAGTGGCTTTCAGAAACAGATTGTGGGGACACTTTGTGAGCTTGAAATGTATTTTCCTCCATCATTCTTTGATATAATGGTTCACTTAACCATACATTTGGTTCATGAGACAAGAATGTGTGGTCCTGCTCGTATGCGATGGATGTATGGCGTGGAAAGATACATGAAAGTACTAAAAGGATATGTGAAGAATATGTATCGGCCAGAGGGATGCATTGCAGAACGCTACTTAGTAGAAGACATCCTATAATTTTTATAATCAAAATAATTAAGGTCAACA